>VXBZ01001330.1:0-17523 GCA_013399135.1 Heliornis fulica
TATTGCTTTGTTCTACATTTAGTTGTATGTATTGCTTTATTTGGAATGCAGAGTAAAAATAGACCCTCTCACCTAATTTCACCTGTATCTCACACCAGTGAGTGTTTTCTTTGCACTTCATCACAGCAAAGTGTTTTCTGGACAGATGACTTAAGTGCAGTTTCAGGTACTCTCTGGCAAGATGATCTCATTGGGAGGACTGTACAGTTTCCAGGGCCATATCCTTTTCATGGTATTCTGTCCTGCAGCTATCGCTTTCTGCTTATTATTCCAATCTCCTGAGATCCCATCAATCACCTGGTACGACAGGTGATGCACACCCATGCGGTGAAATGGATTGGAAGATTGATTTGTGTTAAAAATAACCTTTTGCTCTTTTGCCAGGTACTTAATTCTGGTCAGTTTCTTGATCCAAATTACACCATAGTTGGAGAAACTGATACACTGCTACCATAGACATGCTAAGAAAAAATGGTTGGGACAGGGGAGGTAATGATTTAAGGCAGCGTGGCAGTTGAATGGAAGGTCTCTGAATGTGCTGGACTAACAAGCATGCAGCATAGATACAGTTTTGTGTCAAATAATCTTTTCTGGGAGGTGGGAAAATATTTTGCTGTGTTGCTGCAAATGGACATTTGCCATTAATAGATATTAACTGATTGAAAGGAACTTGGAGAAAAGCAGCTAAAGTAATCAGAGCCTGTGTGTATCTGTACAAATGCATGAAGAAGATTGGCTAGATGTGAGCATTTTGAGGAAGTGATGATGGCATAGGAAGGCATCAGCAAAGAAATAATTCCCTGGTGTAAGCAGCATAGCAAGGGGAATGATAAAATAATGAATAACAACAGCAAACTTAAGCTTCTTTTCTTTTTTTTCCCCTCCCCTCCTTTCCTTCCTCGTTTTTTACTGTCAGTGTAATGCATTGAACCATTAGAAAGTTTCTGTCAGTGTCAGGAATAGCTGCTCAAATGTGGTTCCTTTTCTTGGAAATCATAAAACCAAGCTGCATAAATACTAGAAAACATACTGTGTGCAAATACTTCTGCAGAGAGATGACTGACTGATCTGTTACATATTTATATCTCTTAGCAATTGTGATAGGTGGCAAATGCTATTGGGAATACCACAACTGAACTTTGGATGGAAAATGCAAAATAAATACTGAGTATGCTGTGCAATGATATTACTGGCGATGTCTGCTTACTTTTTTTTTTTTTTTGCTTGCTTGCTGTTGCTTCATATTGAAAGTATTCCTTCATAACAGTCAATTGTGAATTAGATACCGTGCAGCATTCCAGTGAATGCTTGAGGCTTGTAAGCCCAGGAAAGGAACTGACATTGGGGGTCAATATAACATTAAGGTACACTCTATGCTTATAAAGGGAGCTTCCTTGTATAAACAAGAGATGCTTCTGATGGAAAAATTGAAAAGGAATTCTCAACAAGTTTCCAAGACAGTGGGGAAATGATTTGTAGCCTTTCTGTTACTCATAACGGTGGAAATAGGAATATATAAACCTGTACTGAACCAGCAATACAGATTTTTCACCCCTCTGCAGAGTTAACAATAACTCTCAGTCTTGGTACTGTAGGACTGTAAATAACTTATAGACTTTGATCTTTTAAAGCAGTGTGCATAAGGATCTAATTTTCTTTCGCTTTTGTTGTCCTTCATTATGTAACCAAAGCATTTAATTTGTTTTTCTTTTGAAACAGTAAATACTGTTAAAAAACCCAATTTAATTTCTTGTCCATATGTTTCTATTCAGGTCTGTTTCTTTCATGTATTTAATAGTACAAATATTGGAGATGAACTTGAAGGGCAAATCTGAATCAAATTTCACCTATAGTTTGGGCTCATTCCCAAATCCTGGTTCTGATTGCCCCTGGCTTTGATTATGCTGAATTCCTGGAAGCTGCTATCAGACCATTTCATTCCCAAATTGCGAAAGTATCAAAGTATGAAGTCAAATTACCTTGTAAGGTTGCATCTATATTTGACTCAGTACTGGAAAAATTACATTCCATTTGTTTTTTTGGATCATTGTTTCCTTCAAGGCACTAGGACTAGATGTTAGGCTTACTTTTCAACCCATCTGTATTAAATATATAATATGGAGATATGGTTTGAATGTAATTGGTTATGGTTTATGTGTAGCTATGGAATTTGAGAATCATCTAATAATTTTGCCTTTAAACAGCCTTTTTACAGTACAAATATGGTATGCTGCCTTCTTTGAAGACTGCATAATTTTAGATTACTCATTTTCCTCCATTTTTTCCTCATTCTTCTTATGTGTTAATTAATCTTGACTTTTCTGAATTTAAAAATTACTTCATAACATGAGTTGCATTTAGTCACATGAATAATCCTACCGATTGTAACTCAGTGTGAAAGCCCTTTGCAGAGACAGTTCTTTTAACTATATTCTCTCCTAGTCTTCTATTTAAGGTGCATTATGTATCAGTTATGCAGTACAACAACAACCCATTTAACAACCCATTTTATTGTCTTTATGGTTACATGTTGCCAGTCTAGCTTTTCTGTAGGGGAAAGAAAGGTGAAACTTGTTGGACTTGTCCTAACTTTGGCAGCTCCACAAGCATAGGCTTTCCTAGTCTGACATATTTTAAATTCCCTTATTGTTAAGTTGTTCTTGTAACACAGAAAATCAAATTATTTAACTGCTGCTACTGTGCATCTGATGCTTAGTATTGACTCAGGTACCATTCTCTGTAATGCAGTGAACAGTCAGACTGCAATAATGGGATGATCTGGACAAGAAACTGTAGTTTATGTTAGAAATATGTTAGAAGCGTAAATGAACAGAGTGAGTAGACGCAGGTTTGTGCCAAGGGCAGAAGGCGAGTGCCTGCCTTGCCTGCCTCGCCTGCCCAGGTTTCGTTGAAAAATAGATAGGAGGCCCTACAGGAAGGTGGCCAGCCTGGTAATAAAGTGGCTGCAAGGGAAGCTAGACCAGGGGTCTCACTGAAGGCAGAGAGCTCTCCTGGACACATAACTACCTGCCCTAAGGGGAAGAAGAGATGAGTCATCGTTGGCGGAGACTCCTTTCTTAAAGGAACAGAGGGACCAATTTGCCGAGCCGACCCCCCCCCACCACAGGGAGGTCTGCAGCCTTCCTAGTGTGCAAATCAGGGATATTACTGAGAGACTACCTAGCCTGGTGCGGTCAAGGGATTATAAATAGAAGTTTGGTTTACTCTTGTTCTTCAGATTCTCTTGGCCATTAAGGGACAGTACTATGAGTATATCAGAGTCACCTGGTCAGATCAGATTGCAGAACCCACGTTTTTATGCTACAGCTTCAGTGTTTACTTCCCATTAAGCTCATGAGTCACATAAACCATAACTGGTGGTTTGCTTAATAAGTAGTAATCCCATAAGAACTTTCTTTTAGACTAGCATTTTACACTTTGTTTATTTGTACCTATTGTATCCAAAGATTTTAAAGCAGGCACCACAATTTTAATTTTCACTGAGCAATATGCAAGCATTGTTTACAAAGTTAGTTAATCGTGTTGTATTTATTTATTCAGTGCTAGTCCCAAATCCAGTATCATATTTAGTGTTGCAATACATTTTGTGTAGTTCTTAATGCTGTCTCTGGTTGAGGGTATTTGTTATATATGCTTATTTCATTAAAGTTCATAAAACCAGCTGCTTGTATATATGAGATATAAGCAACAGGGTTGTCATTTAAGTTATTCTCTGATGTAAAAGAACAAACAGAAATCATAGAATCAAAGGCTAGTTTTGTGTTGGAAGGGACCTCAAAGACCACCTAGTTCCAAACCCCTGCCACAGGCAGGGACACCCTCCACTAGAACAGGTTGCCGAGAGCCTTATCCAACCTGGCCTTGAACACTGCCGGAAAGGGGGCAGCCACAGCTTGTCTGGGAAACCTGTGCCAGGGCCTCACTCTCCTTTTAGTAAAGAATTTTTCCTAATGTCTAGTCTAAACCTGCCGGGTTTAAGTTTGCAGCCATTGCCCCATGTCCTATCATGACACTCTCTGGTGAACAATTCCTCTCCCACTTTCCTGTAGGAGCCCTTTAAGTATTCATAGGCCTCAGTTAGGTCTCCCCAGAGCCTTCTTTTCTCTGTGCTGAACAAGCCCATCTTTCTCAGCCTGTCTCCATAGGAGAGATGCTCCAGCCCTCTGCTCATCTTCANGGCCTTGCTGTTCTTGATGCAGCCCAGGACACAGTTGGCCTGATCTGCTAGCACACAATGCTGACTCATGTTGAGCTTGTCATTGATCAGCACCCCTAAGTCCTTTTCCTCCGGGCTTCTCTCTATCTATTCTTCACCCAGCCTGTAGGTGTACTTGGTTGCACTTGGCCTTGTTGAATTTCATGCAGTTTGCATAGGCCCATCTCTCCACAGCCTCTCAAGGTTTCTCTGGATGGCATCCCTTCCCCCAATTTTATCGCCCTCAGGTGAGGTTGATACACTGGGGGGACACGATGACACGGTGTCATCGACAAACTTGCTGAGGGTGCACTCTATCCCACTGTCCAAATCACCAACAGAGATATTGAACAGTGCCAGTCCCAGTATTGACCCCTAAGAAAAATTGCCTGTCACAGATCTCCATGTGGGCATTGAGCCATTGAGTACAACTCTTGAGTGCAACCAGGATGTCAGGCTAGACAGTGTCTAATGCATTGCACAAGTGCAGGAATATGATGTCTGTCACAGAATCTCCAATGTTAGGAGTTGAAAGGGACCTTGAAAGATCACCTCGCAATTAGTGTCATGGGCAAAACAGACTCAACACAGAAGAAAGGCAAGAAAACTCTCTAATTTATTACACTACACTACACACAGAGAAACCAGAGTTGGATAATGAAAAGTACAAATAGCTCTTAAAACACCACCTGCCGCCCTGCTTTGTGAGGTTTCTGTTGCTGGTCATAGGTTGATGAAATCTGCACAATTGCATTCTGTTGCCTTCTAGACCAAAAGCACATCCGTTTTTTGTTTGGGTTATTTATTTTGTTTTTCGTTTGCAAAGGAAAGCTGATAAACTCTTCTGTTTAAGATGGCTTTTGAAATGTGTGTGTATGGGAGCCTATTGCTTGGCTATGTTGTTATTAAACATGCTAAGATTGAGTTTTGGTTGTGCAGAGGGAGAAAATTCCAAACCAGCCACGTCTGGAAAACAGCCTTCTATAACTTCTGCTGCCAGAATAGTTAGCTCACTAACTAATTGCAAACATATGGGAATATTTATAGAGAAAGTGACTGATCTCCTGCTCTGGTTCAGCATGTATGAAAGACAGCCCTTACTAAACCTGTTCCTTGTCAAAGCGGTCTGTTTCATCAAACTGTGACAAAGTACAGCCACTCTGCAGGCAGTGAGCACTCCAGAATATTTCAATGAAATTAGCTTATGATACGGGGAAAGGATTTTGGAAAAAAAAAACCAAAAACCCAGTTACCTTGCAAAGAAAGGGCAGTTTACTTTTTAATTTTTACCATCTATCGGTGAATTTTCTGCATTTGGAAACTTGAAGAGAATTTTAAAATCTTCTTTATTTCTGTTATCTTTCCAGTGTTACTTGATGCTTAGCAAGAATAAGTGATGGTTGTAATATAGTTATGGTTGTTGACCTCTGCACAGCAGGGCCCTGACATCAGAGCCTTAAAGCATTGAACACACAGTATATCTTCTTGTCTCCTGTTAACTGTTCTCCTGCAGAAGGGTGGTGTTTAGTACAAACAGAATATGGAAAGAAGAATCAAAAAAAAAAGAAAAAAAGGATGTCAAGTTTCCAGCTTTTCATGTAAATACTATTCACTGTGCAAGGGCTGGGGTGTATTTGTGAATTTGGTTTTATTTATTTCAATATAAAGAGGCAAGTACAACAAAGATGTATATAATTATGATTCTTTTGCAATGCCACTGTGAAAAATAAACTATACTTCAAATTTTAGTGATATTTCAATACATTTTGAGGATTATCTTAATTCATTTTTGGGAAAATAGCACAGATTATTACTGATGAGATTTTTTTTTAAGCAACTCCCCAAAATTTGGGATGTTGTATTGTGCAGCAGTGCAGCTTCATAAAGTCTTTTGATGTCTAGAGAACTACTTCTGAAATAGGAGGATTGGAGATTTTGAAACAACTCTTAATGGTATTTGGCATTTGTTCAGCTACCTCTGTCATCACCAGAAACTACAAAGTTACTTTCACATGCGTAAAGGCAAGAAGGGCTTTGAAAGAGAGATGCAAGCTGTTGCTTTAGTGAGGTCCATCTTACTTTATTCCTGCTAAAAAATCTGGACTATTCAGCCTATTGATGAATTTCCTTTCAGTTAAAAAGCAAGTACTATATCCTGCTTTGCTGGAGATACAATTGTATGCTTTCAGTCAGAAATATGAGTCGTCTGTGAATCGGTTTGCATCCTTTCTTCTCTTACTATTATTTTCCATCAACTGTGTGAGGCACACAACACAGCGGAGGCCATGTTTCCTGAAGGTCTGATGTACGGAAAGAAAAATGTCATGCAAGAGCTTGAAAAGAAGAGAGTTCCACTGTCTCTGTAGCTCTCATGATAATTCCCGGAACTTCTGGCTTTGTACTGCCAGCTTTTGTAAGAGCAGGACGTTAAAGTTCCTCTGTTGTGTGTATGGGTTGAGCTGTCATGACTTCAGGCTTGGCATTTCTACCATAAAGAAATAGCATCTGTTTGTAGAGTGTGTTCTGAATTAATGCTTGTGTTTCAAAAGCTCTGGAAAATACATCTTTTTAATGCATATAAATAGCTGAGATTGAGAATTTAATGCATTCACTATGTGCCTAATCTGTGTGTTGTACTAATTTTTCTGGTAGTGTTTGAAGTAGTACTATAGAAAGTCTACTTTCCCATACATTGCCAGGTCAGTAGTGGTTATTTTAATTTAATTTGTTGTTGTTGTTATTGTTGTTAATTATTAATATTTATTATTCTGTAGTACTTATTACCGGGAAGTTCCTCACAGGCATCAATGCCTTTGTTTCTGATAAAAGTTTGCATTAAAAGAATGCTGGAAGTTATAGTGTAAGAGATGTTCAGAGATTTTATTGGTGTGCTGTACTATGTAGCTTTCAACAAACCACAATTTACTCTCAATTTACTATGATTCAGATACATTATAATTATTTCTATTTTGACTTTTGTATTGGGTATGTAGTGATTAAACAGATCAGGCATATATCAGAGAAAGATAAAAAATTCTATTTACTATTTCAGTAAAAGAGTTGAAATAATACATTTGTTGTGAGAAACATTTGAGACAGCTGAATTTCTCAACATATGGCAGTCTGATTAAAATAGATGGAAATATGATTTATAGATATATGAGTAAAAAAAACCCCTAATTCTATTAATGCTTTGTAATTGAAGTGAACAAAAAAACAGTAGCAGATTGAGCATCACAAAATGAATCATTGTTTTCCTTCTCTTCACATTGTCATCAGCATTGGAAATTCACACCTGTGTAAGGATCCTCATCAGTACACAATGGGAATCATCTAATGCTATAATTTTGATTGTTTAGAGCATCTTGAGGTTGTCTTTTTCTTTGGAATATCTGAGTTAGCTGTTTTTTCAACTGTGCAGTCCAGTTGATTACTACTGATAATTTACTAAAGGTCATTTCTACAGTGAACACTGTCAACATGCACTAAGTGTGGGGCCCTACCCAGCAAGACTATTTTATTACATCCATAATTTTTCAGTATTCTTCTGTTATTCCCTTTTACCATGTGCCTTCCTTTATGCTTGTCAAAACTGGCTAATGTTTTTCAAGATTTTTAACATTTTTTTTTAAATATTTTTAGTTCATTCTTATTAAAAAAAGAAAAAAATGCTTTTCAGGAGCAAAAGAAGTTTTTTATTTAGGAGTCTATATTCCTGAACTTTTTATGCATTGATTCAGGTCTTCACATAAAGGAAGCGTAATGTATGTCTCCCAGGTCAGAAAACTAGAATGTTCTTTGGAAACAAGATCAACTTTAAGTTTTCCTTTAAGAAAAACAGTTCCAAATGCAGTTTTAGAAAGTATTTTATGCAATTTGATATTATCCCACACTAGAGAGTAGAATTTGAATTTCAGGGTCAGCAGATGTATTATCATAACTTGATATTATCTTTGGCAAATAAAAAAATAAACCCAAACAAAGCCGTCAAAAAAAAAAACACAACTGAACAAAAACCTCTAAATGAAATAAAGAATACAAAATCACCATTCCAGAAGAAGAGAGTGCTTGTTTTCCTAATTAGGTAGTAAAATTAATTTATTTAGATATGAAACTTTAAAGTCTGTAACACTAACTTACTGTTGTCACACACATCTGAATCCTTAAGAACTCATTGTAAAGGGAAAATTTTGTACACATTTTTGTTGACATTCTTGGAAAAAAGTCAGACTTCAAGTATGACTGGGAAAATTATGATTTTTTTTTCTTTTTTTTTTTTGTTCAAAAGGTTTACAAAGACTGTATTCATTTAGTTTGGCAAAAGCTTCAAAATGAATATGTATTTTAAAAAGCAGACTTCAATGATCACAGCTTTTGACTTTTAGGGAGAAGGAAATGCCTCTAAAATTTCCATATTGCACCAAAGTTCTTTCTCTGCCTCTCCCCTCTTTCTAGCCCCTATTTAATGTTGTGTAGAAGATCTGTTTAAGAAAAGTAAGTCTAGGAACAAATCTGTTAACCCTTCAGCTGGTAGATTTCCAGGTTTATTGTGAGATGTTTGCTTTCATCAGGGACTACAGTGTTTTGAGTACTAACTTTAAATTTTACTGCCTTTTTCTTACTGCCGTCATTTATTTTTTATTTTTATTTAATATGAGAAAAACACAAATGAGAGAAGAAAAGCATACATTGCAATTTTTCACTGCTTGAGGAAAAAAAGAAGAGACCATAAAGCCAGTGATAAATAGATACTTTTAGATAGCTCTCCTCTTCCCTACTGTCTTTGTTTTGAGTGTAGAATTTTAAAACAACTTTTCTGCACCTGAGTAACATTTTGTAAAGAGGTTCCTCATTCCTGTGTTATAAGCACATTCTAATTGTGTACTTGTGTAAGTAAAGAGACACTTGACAGGGGATTTAAAAATGATGCTGCAACTTTGTATATAGACATATTTTGAAAGCAGAGCATATCTAGTGGATAAGCATTAGGCATCCCTGCAGTAACCTACCACCTGAGAACTCACAAATGAGAGGAGTCAACTTCTGATCTGCAGTTTCTACATGTGTTTACGTGAGTCCAGTGTCTTCCCCACCATTGCAAGTATTTCCAGTTACACAATGGTCTTTAACCATGGTTCTTTGTCCAAGAGCTGGTTCTGGTATCTCTTTTATTTCTGATGAAGACCTGCCTATCTTTTATCAGGAGTCCATACTATGTCTCCTGCTGCTGCTGCTGTGAAAAAGGTAAGACTGAGGTGGTCCTAGCCTCACCTGCTTCATGCAGAAGGGTTTCGTTTTGGTCACTGCAAACGTTGTCCACTGAATGCTGCTCTTTGCTGTAGGAATTGATCTTCTATTAAACAACCCCATTTGAATGCATTAAACAGTATGTGTCTCTGGGGTGCCTGGGTCATCATTTGAGTTTAAAATTTCCCTTACCCTGAAGGCTTTTCTTAAAAAATTGTCTCTGTATTCACTTGGCTGTGCTAAGGTCCTTGCCTGGTGCCCTAGGTTTTATGTGTTTCACCTAATTCTGCTAACAGGGTTGTGGAACAAAACTGAAAGTCCTCAGTATGAAAGTGCATGCTTTTCATTAAATCTTCTTTAGTTTAAGGTCCCTTTCCCACTCAACTCCATGCCTATTGTTGATGGGCACTGTAAATTTAATTTAATGACTGTTTCTGAGACATAACTAATGAGGTAAGGAGAAAGAGCTGGATTAATGATGTGACAAGTCTGTCTTTCCGCATGTGACTCTAGAGACCTACCTTTGGCTTCTGAAGAACGTTTCTGATATATGTTTGAGAGGGGTTGTCTGGAAATTTTTGCTTAGGAGCATGAGAGTTAGATGATTTGTTTGCCTTCAGCTCACAGAGGTACTGTAGCACAAGATTAATATTTATGGTAGATATTTAAAAAAAAAACAGATGAGCAAAGATGTGCTGAAAACTCATTAAAAATATAAAAAAAATATAAACAATGATTATTTTTTTAGCTACACTGATACTTTTAAAGAATATATTGCACCTGCTGAACTATGAGATCTTTTCAAAAGGTCTCTGATAAACTTTCTAGAATTGTGGAATATTTGTGAAAACACATTTTAACCAACAAGAATCTTTCCTCTGTTGGTGGGAATTTCTTGAGATAGTAAGTGTTAAAGTTTACCAAACTTGTAACTATCCTTCTTTAAAGGTTAACAAACTTGAACCATCCTTCTTTAGCATAGGTATATTTTGGACAAAACTTTGTTCAAATTATAGGCACTTAATAGTACAAATGAGAGACCAGTGGCACTGCCGACTATAAAATATGTGAGAAACTTGATTGAAGATCAGTCTGAGCCTATAAATCCCTACTCATATATGAATGTAGAGACAGCACATGAATTCTTAACCTGGACTATCTTACCTGCTTCTTTTCAGTATATCTCATACATAGGCCATATAAAATTTGTATTTGTTTTAGAAAATTGAATTTTTCACAGTAGGTTTATTATACATAGGCACTATGAATTTACATTGTACCTGTAGTCTCTTATAAAATTTTAATCAAACCAATTCCCTAACGTTTCTGCTTCGATTTTCTAATTGTTACATTATATACACATATAATTTAACATTTGGAAACAAAAACCTTATGGTAAGATTCCCATATAACCAATGCTCAGCAGCTGCAAAAAGAATGGGTTCTTTTATATTTGTATTTACCAAGGGTCAATTTTGTCTCTCAAGATTATTCTTTGTTTATATAGAAAAAGAGAAGATATTTCTGCTTAACCACACACTCTGAAACACATACTAAATACGTTGAACTCAGACTATTTCAAATCAGTCCTAGTGAAGTCTCATGAATTGTTACTGCATGTTCTGCTTGAACTACAGAAGAAGATAGGTGCTGTGTGTTGCACTTCAGTTGCAGCATCCTGAATTTGCTATTCTGTTACTCACAGACATTTGCCATTCTTTGCTATCTTTGTTTGGTCAATACAATTATAATTATATTGTTGCTATGTCATAATTACGGTGCTGAAGGATTTATTTGCTTACTCCTTGCATACTTGGGGAAACATAAAAAATAGTAGTGTTATGGTTCATTGACTGTTAGACCAGGATGACACTGTTCACAACTGTCAATTTAAACCAAGTGTAGTGATTACAGTGAAAGAAAAAAATGTTTAAAAATATACACGATTAAGCACATTAATTGGTAGAAAATGTCACAGATTCATCTTAAGAGTGGTTTGATTTGTTTTATCTGGGGACAGTGATTTCATTACCTCATATTCAGGCCACCCAACCACCAAAAACTGGCTTTAGATATTTTATCTGATATACTTAGATTCTGGGATCAAGACAGTATTGCTGTTACTTCTGATTTATGTTTGACAAGCATTTAGAGGTTTTTCTGAGCTGAGTGTGGAGGACTTATTTCATTTATAGCCAGCTGGAGGTGACTTTTCTCTTCCTGTTTGCTTTCAGATGTTGCAGGTTCCATGTTCCTAGGTACTTCCACTTCTTGTCTCCTTTTAATGGTCTAACTGAAAACCATTTTTATTGTTCTCTGCTGGATACTGTAGAAAAATAATCTCTCTTTGGGTACCAGAAAAGAAAACTTCTGTTGCTTGTTCACTTGCACGTGCTGTTAGTCCAAACAGCTTTAGCCATGGTTGATCATAAAGCTTTGGGACCGAGTTCCTTTCACTGACTACTGACTCTTCAGTGCTGTGGCCAGCAATGGACCAGCACCCAGGAAAGACCGTACAACTACTTCTTCAGCAAGTTGACTAGGTTTCCAGTTTGCTCTAAACTTTCCTGCTGACCTCTGAAACTCTATGGTGCAGGTAGCACCTCGTACAGTACTTACATAGCCTAAAGTTCTTGTATGAATTCTTGTAAGTCAGAGTTTTCTGACTTAGATCCATTTAGCCTTGAGCCTGTGGAGGGTCATTGCATAGACCATTGAGTCCCTGTAGGGGAAGATGACCACCTATCTAGGGGAGGTTCATGCCTGATGTCATAGAGTATCTGAAGAATGCCTGATGAGCAGTCAGAGCTGCTTTCAGTGTGAGCTTGGGCCTCATGGGAGTACAGGGAGGAAATGGCTTTGAAAGCTGAAACTCTGCTTAAAATAATGTATTTTTACTGTTTGTCATACTGCATTTGTCTTTTATGCAATCTTCTATGTACTAGGTTTCCTCTTCTGCTGATCCTGTGAGCAAATAGCTGGAGGATGTGGGTGACTGCACACAGATAACCAGAATGTCTGTGAGGCCACACATACCTGAGAAGATCGTGGATACCAACATTTTAATAACAATTATGTCCATTTTGTAGCTTTTTTAATGCCTACAGTTGTATCACAGCTCACGCAATTTAAGAGTTATATCAGCATAGGTAAACTGGAGCAGCTTCATACCTTTCAATTAACTCATACTGGTATGTGAACAAATTAAGTTTTAGAAGATGTTTGCTTTTCTGTGATAAAATAGTTTTTAAATTTCTGTTTATATAATTGTCATTAATAAATTATATATTGTAGGTATCTACATATATGGCTATATATATCTATATGCACATCTGTATATATATAGCTATATATTTCTATATGTACAGCTGTAATAAAAAACTTAGTGTTTATTCTTCTGCCTTACCAGGTAGCATTCTGAATGGATTTTTCTGATTTGAATTACAATAGCTTTGACTATTAAAGATAGTCAGTGGAACTGTTGAGATTTTACAGGAGCTACATAATATCACATGTTATTTGCAATATTAAGTTCTAAAGTGTGAGGAAAGCCTTTTGGTTAATATATGCCAATAAACAGTACAACAGAAAAAATATGTTCAAATTTAATACTAAGATCTGTTAGCAGTCTTGGAAAGTTTGGTCGAATTGGCAAAGTAACGGGAAAAATAGTACCTTAGTAATGTGGTTTTGCTTCAGAACATCTAAGATTTATCACAACCTGTCATTTTCATTCATAAAGAATTTATATTTTCCTTAAGCAATTAGTTAAAATGCAGACATTCAAACTAAGATCAAGGATGCATCAAAGTGACCGAGCCAGTGGTATGAGTTTTTAAGTAATTATGAAGATGGCTAAGCTAGTTCTGCTTCTGTTCATAAATGCAAGTGTAGCAGTTTGCTGGATGTTCAAATAGGAAAAAAAAAATAGGCAACATTATTCTGCTTGAAATTACACTTAATGTATTTATTAACATTTTTTAATATCAAACTGAATCTGAGTTCCAGCTGTAGTAGGTACCTTACCCAAACCCTTACTAGGGATGTAGAAACATAGAATCACTTGGGTTGAAAGAGAGCTTTAAGATCATCTGGTCCAACCACAAGTCAGTAGTTTAGTTTTTGCCCAGGCAGGTTTTAACCCAGCAAAGATTGTACCTGTCTCATCCATGGGTGGTTAGTTTCTCTAGGAGGATGCTGTGGGAGACAGTGTTGAAAGCTTTACTGAAGTCCACATAGACAACAGCAACAGCCTTCCCCTCATCCACTGAGCAGGTCATCTTGTCATAGAAGGAGATCAGGTTGTCCAAGCATGATCTGTCATAAACCCATGCTGAAGGTTGTATCTCACCAATCTGATGATGGAGTGACAGCATTGGTGGATAAAGGGAAGGCAACCAATGTCATCCAGCACCAGAGCTGGTCACCAACCATTTCCGCCAGGATTATGGGGGCTCTGGTTCACTTCCAATCGCCATATTTCCACTCATAGGCCTGGGTATGAGGAGACCAATTGGTCTTATTACTGAAGACTGAGGCAAAAAAGGTGTTAAGTATCTCAGCCTTTTCTTCGTCCTCTATTACTATAGACTATTTGAAGTAGTCTGACTTTCATCAGTGAGACTGCAGAAAACTCTTCGTTATAGCCTGAACAGGCCCTTTCAACACCCCGCTCAACTCTGTGACAGAAAACTAAAGATAAATATGTAACATCAAATAACTGAACTAAAAACAACTTGATGAACTCTTTTCACTATACAGTCTCTGTAATTATGGAGGTGTAATTACATATCAAATCAGTTAGTATGCTTCTACTCCAAGATTTTAAAGCAATGGTATTCTGTTGCTTCAAACTGGAAAGGCTAGGCCTCTCTTGTCCTTTTTACTGAAGTATTTTAATTTTGGGGTAGTTCCCTCTATCCGTCCCCCCCCCACCCCTCACCCATCCAAGGACTATACCTTACCAATTAGAAGTAAAGGGAAAATACAGCTCCTGTGCCATGAGAAAAGAAGGAAATTAGTCTTACAACAGAAATGAACTCTTGTAACATTTTTATAAAGTTCAGATAATGGGGAGGGATAATGCCAACCATCAAATCCCAATGTTGCCTCCAGACCACTATATTTTTAGAGCTTATAGTTTGAACACTTTGATTTTATCAGAAGAAAATGAAATTTTGGGCTCTTTCACAAGAGAAGTAACCTTTGTTCTGCATTAGGACTCTTTCCTGCTGGTATGGAAGAAATCTGAAATGTGTTCAGCAGAGGGGCTAAGTTGTTTCCAAGAGTGTAACTAATCTCCCTTTTTGTTCAGGTTCTGGGCTAAGAAGAGCAGGGTAGAAAATCTAAAAATTAATGGTTGTGACTATAATTTAAATTGAAAAATAGGAAAACTATTCCTTTTTTTTTTTAATTAGGGAAAGGTTGGCAGTCTTTGATAACTGAAACGGTTTAAAGATTCATAAGTATGTTGTTAATATCCCTCCTTTTTCTAACAGAGCAGGAGTAGTATAGTTTAATATGCATTTATGGCGTTTTTTCATATTTGCAAAATTTGAACAATGTACGTGTAACATTTATTACTCATGGTTATGCTCTTTGTGCATAAAACAAGCTTTGGGAAATAAAATACTATTTCTTTAATGTGCATATGGAAAAGAAAATAACTTTCAAATTTATGTTTTTAATTTGAAACATATTGATTCAGCAAATACTATTTCATCTATAGTAGTGAACTGAATTGATTGTTTCTAATTACCATGGGCTTCAAGATTTTAAAAATGCATCTCAGCCTCTCACCTCATTTTTATTCATAGATTATAAGAGGAAAATAAGATTTCCTGGCTTTTAAAATCCCAGTTGGTTTTTCAACTTTGAATGAAGTAGTTGAAATTATGGAATGAAGCAAATATTCATTATGCACTTGTGGAATAGTCTGTTTCTGTCAAAAGCTGGTTTAACTTTTCATTTGAACTCCAGATGCTTTGTCTTTGTCTTCTACTTCTTCAGAGATTTAATTTTTCATATACACTTTAAATATAACTGATTATAATTTTTTGGCTTAAGTGTGTCTACTAGTTTCCTACTTTTCACAGTTTATATAATATCATATTTACAAATAAATAGTGAATTTGAAAAGAAAAAGGTCTTGAAATAAAGCAAGATACAAAAGCCAGCTATTTTAAAAATACTTTCCATTTATCCACCCTGCCTAGATCCCTATAGAGATCTGAGAAGAAAGGAAAATTTGATAGAAACAGTTGTTACATTTTCCCACTTTGCTAAACATAATTTTGCTCATCATATCTAAAGCAGACATTTGGGTGGTGATGTAATTTCATTCTGTTAATCTGCCATTATACAGGTTAATTGTTTTTCCAAGAGTTAGAATAGATGTTTTAGTAGAAATTATTCTGTGCACAATTTCTGCAATGGCAGACTTTCATTTAAAGTACGGAGCAGCATATACACTGAGTTTTTTTCCCCAGAAGCTTTCTTGATATTGACATATACAGGGAGTATGTGATCCTGACATTGTACACAAATAAAGAAGTTTTGCCATAGTGCAGGTGGTGTTTCTCTGCCAAGTATAGAGGAAGCTTATCATTGAAAGACAAGTCTTGTTCCAAATACCATGCAGAACTCTACCTCTTACAGGCGACAACCCAGCTTTAATGTTAGGCATCTTTACACCCTGTTGGAGAGGGATGATGGGTTATTTTCTTTTTCAAAATAATTCCGGCTTCATGTAATCCTTCTTTCTTCCTTCATAGTATATTTTTGAAAGTGTTTTTTTCCCTTGATCCAGAGCATAGAAAACTCTTTTCAAGATCTACATGTCTAGGTCGGGTTTTTGTATGTTTATGACTTCTATCACACAATATTTCTTTTAAATTGTGTGCTTACACAGAGGTAAAATGGAAAATGGAGTGTTTCTAGAAGGCTGCCTGACGATCAAGGTAATGTCATATTTTCCAGCAACAATACCAGATCTATGTTGTGTGTGATTTAAACAGCAGTTTCTGCACGAGGAACAGTGTTCACTTTGTTTATTGGAGGATTACCGAAAATCCTATAATTCATCTCCAGTCTGTCAGAAGCAAGTTTTTGCTAATATAGTGCTTCATTCAGAATTGAAATGTACATAACTTTCTTTGGAATACAAATAGCCTTAGTATATAATTTTGTAAAATGGCAAACCATATTGATGAAAAAAGATGCTTTGAGGCATGTTGCTACAAGGTTAAACTATACTGCTTACTTATGTAAGTCTCTTTTCAAATCACAATAACTGCTTGGACTGGATTGTTATTATAATGAATGATATGAAGCTGGGGGTGCTCCTCCCAGCTTCATATCATCAGCAAACCTGCAGATTGTGCACTCTATTCCCTCATCCAGGTCATCAATGACTGCTTGGACTGGATTGTTATTATAATGAATGATATGAAGCTGGGGGTGCTCCTCCCAGCTTCATATCATCAGCAAACCTGCAGATTGTGCACTCTATTCCCTCATCCAGGTCATCAATGAGTATATAGAGCATTACTGGTCCCAGTACCAACCCTTGAGGGACTCCTCTAGTTACAGGCCTCCAGCCAGACTCTGCCCATTAATGACAGCTCTCTGCCTTCTTCCCTTCAACCAGCTCTCAATCCACCTCACTACTCTACCCTCCAGGCCACACTGCCTCAGTTTGCCCACCAGGATGCTGTGGGATATGGTGTCAAATGTCTTTCTGAGATCCAGAAAAACCACATCCACTGCCCTACCATCATCCATACACCTGCTTGTATCCTCATAAAAGTCTATTAGATTAGTCAGACATGACTTCCCCTTGGTAAAACCATGCTGACAACTTCTAATAACACTCTTATGCTTGGTGTGCCTGGAGACAGCACAAAGAACAAGTCATTCCATCTTCTTTCCCGGGATGGAAGTGAGGCTGACCGGTCTGTAGTTTCCCGGTTCCTCCTTCTTGCCCTTTTTGAAGACTGGAATGACATTTGCCTTCCTCCAGTCCTCAGGCACCTCTCCTGTTTCCCAGGATTTCTGAAAGA
>VXBZ01001330.1:17956-30595 GCA_013399135.1 Heliornis fulica
CCCCCATAAGAACCAGGGCCTGCGATGGAGAGACTACTCTCAGCTGCCTGTAAAAAAGCCTCATCAACATCCTCTTCTTGATCAGGAGGCTTGTAATAACTGCCCACAACAGTATCCCCCATGCCAGCCTGCCCTTTAATTCTTATCCATAAACTTTCAACTGGTTCCATGTACACTGCTGGCCACAACTGGATACAATCAAGCTGCTCTTTTCCATAAAGAGCCACTCCACCTCCTCTCTTTGTTGACCTGTCTTTCCTAAAGAGTACATAGCCATCCAAGGTCACATTCCAGTCATGGGAACTGTCCCACCAAGTTTCTGTAACTGTTATGATATCGTATCCGTTTGACTGCACACAGACTTCTAACTCCTGTTTGTTCCCCATACTGCGTGCACTGGTGTACAGGCATTTCAAAGGGCGTGCCAAGGTCACCGATTCCACCTTAGGGGAGCATGAGCTCTTCTGGTTCTCATTGTTACCAGTACTCTGCTCCACTGACAGAGGCCCAGCAATAACCCCACCCCCCTTCAAATCTCATTTAAATCCCTACAGATGAGGTGAGCTAACTCTTTTCCTAGAGCCCTACTCCCCCTGATAGATAAGCCCTTTCCACTTGCTCCCACTAGGCCTAATATCTTCTAGAACCATCCATTCCCAAAGAATCCAAATCCCTGCCTGTATCACCAGTCCCTGAGCCATGAATTCATAGCCCCAGTCTTTCTGTTCTGTTCCACGTCATTACCCAGAACTGGAAGAAGGAAAGAGAAAATAATCTGTGCCTCAAATCCTCTTCTTCAGGAATAGGATTAGCCATCCAACCTTTAATTATTCTTGTCATTAAAAAGTATTTTACCCAAATATCTCTCATTCTTGCCTCTAAATTAAGCTATTGGTGTGTTCTTATAAAAATAAACTGAATGCTAGTGCTCATGCAGATGCAATCTTTTCAGCTTGGGCTATAATTTACAACAATATACCACTTTAAATTACAAATAATCTTGAGCGGGGTAGTTGTTAATCTTGATTTTTGTGTCTTACTGATCGAGGTCTTTCTAATTAGAATACCAGATTATATTTCAAATGTCATGGATTATATTTGTCTTTCAATCTCTTTTCACAGATCTTCTAAAGACATTTACATTACTTTGATTAATTTTAACCTTCACTGATCTGTGAGAGTAAGGTTACAGTACTTGAGGCTGCACAGGCCCAAACTGGCTGCTTAGATAATATGCTTAAAGGAAGTTAATAATTTCTTTCATAAGGTGTCTCCAAACTTCCCCAGTCCCCTGCTTCTCCTTTGCCTTCCTGTCTTTATTAATCTCCATACAGAAGTTCTCCCTTTTGTTGTTTGGTTTGCATGTCCTTCTTTTCACCCCTTCTCCACAGCTACTTTCATTTGCTTCCACAGATAGAGACTTATTGTCCCAGGGATGACTTCTGTGTTAGTCATAAGTCTGATATCTTGGCTCATTAAAGGAAATGGAAATCCCACCTTACTAAGTTCATAAACACTCACCCTTGTTCTGGGTATATGGTCACTAAGGTATGAAGATCTTCATTCTTAATTAGCTTTTAAGGTCTGAGATATGGGTTCTGGAATACCGTTTTATTAGCTTTTTGAACTATTTTACTTGAATTTCTACATTGTTGAATATCTCTTTAAAAGAACATGCTTAAAGGATACTGGATGGATAGGACTGAAGAAAGAAAAAGTACAAATTAATATTTACAGTGTGCATATTTATGCACACACTGTATACTCCTACTACATATGTTAACACTCTCTTTGCAATATAATACATACTAGCTGTCATTCACAGACAGTCCAGGTTTCAAGTTGCCTGCAAGTAATTTTAAATTCCATTGATGCAGTCAGTTTTCAAAGGAGATAAGAGGTGCAAGAGTTCCTGCTACTTCTGTGGATACTGTAAATCTCTGAGATCAAAAGGCTCCCTATTTGGGAGGTTCATCCATTTCTGTTTTTGAAGGTTTGCAGAGCACCAGTCTCAGTTTTAAGTTCAATTAGGAGACTGTTTAGCATGTAGGTCATAACTCTCTGGTAACACATGTCTCCAGAGCTGTTGTTTACATGAGTAAAGTTGCACATTTTTAAAAATGAAAGGAGACTTGAAAATGCATCTATGTCTGTTTATAGATTTAACAATGTTAAATCCTAACAGTCAAGCAATGTGACCAGTAGATGTGAGAAGTAAGTTAATCTACAATGTTTTCTTGAAAAAACTACTGCATAGGCTTTTTGGGAAAAATATTTACCCTTATGATTGTACAAATTTAAGTCCACTTACTTTGGTCAATGAATCTTTATTTTCTTCACATACATAAAATGCACAGCTCATCTCTGCACAAATGTATAATTCCTAAAACAACCCTATTACTGTTTAAATAGCTAGTATAAATAATGAACCACTCCATTACCAAGAATATAAATAAATGTAGACAAGTAAGGGTTCTCTAGAGCTGAAAGTTTAGGTTATGCAAAAACTTGACAGCTGTAATTTGTAGGTCCTTGTAGACTGAGGGGTGTGAGTTATGTAAACTCTGGAAAACCAATGTTTAATATATGTCTATTTTGTCATTTTGCAAAAAGGCAGGACTTCACTGTTATGTTTCTTTTGCTGTGTACGAATTTTGGCTAGGGGAACATCTGGCAGAAAAAATTCCACAAAATGCATTAAGTTTTGCAGTACTATAAGCAGATCACAGTACTCTACTGCATGATGACTGATGAGTCAACATTTTACAGAAGTCTGGTCATAAACTTCTTTTCCCTGAAGTGGGAGAGGAGTGCAAAAGATTTAATTGAAATTTATATCTTCACATGTTAAGATTTAAAGTTACTAAAAGCTGAGTCAGAAGTGTGCTTCTAGTTAAATTATAATGTTAAAAGCTTGTTCTTTCTTATGCTTAGCTAATTGAAGAGAAGTAAGACCTTCAGATCCAAGCCTCTAAGTCCTCATGTCCAAGGGTGTCAATGGAAGCAGCGCACTGCTCCCGTCTATCCTAAAGTAACCACACCTGAGTGAACCACAGTGGAAAATGGCTGAACCAACAACTCAGAAATTTGGTCAATTTTGGTGAGAACATAACTTTTAACGACCTAACTTTAAGCTAGTAAATTTAAATATTTTCACTAGGGTTAGTGCAAGTCCTTTGGCTTAAATCATTAAAGTAAAAACATGAGGAAAGTTAAGAGCTTTCCTTGGGATGGAGAAGAAGGGAAGTGAGCAAGGGAAGAAAAGGGAGAAAGATGGATGGAAAAAGAGAGAGGGCATACTGACCATGAGCACACCAAGGTGAAACATCCTTGACCCAGTGACTTTTAAATAAACAGAGAATTCATATTTTATGGCTCTGATCCAGAATGTGTACAGAAACACTGTAGGGTTTACTGTCATTTAATCAGACAATATGGCTTCACAAGCAACCATAAACTACCCAAGTGCTGTGCTACCTTACTGAGCGAAGGTACAGAATTAAAGCAGGGTACTCTTCACTGACAGTTTAAAAACACTCACAGTGAGAATTTCTGTTGCTTCACAATGTTTCTTTTTGTCTTCATAAATGTTCTGTTAAAAAAAACAAACAAACCAAACAACAAACTACCTACTCTGATTAGACTGGTGAACCTGCACTTTATTGCAATACAACAGTGGTGTGTATCACAGCAAGTAACTCTGCTACTTCTGAGTAGACTATCCATCCAGGTTTGTCAGGGTAAGGACTGCCACCTAAGCATTCATCCTTCTAGGAAAAGAACAGCTAAGTGGGGAAATCTAAGTGGGAAGAAAACAGTAAGTTTATTAATGGCTCCATTAATTCTAGTGCCATCAGGGATTTTGAAAGCGATTCTGAACAGCAAGTAGCAACTTCAGAGGTTCTTTACATAGGAGTGGTGGTGTTGCCTCTTTTGATTCTTCATTTCCAACAGCAGCAAGCCCTGAGGTACACACGGAAGAGGTAGCACTCACTGATATAGTTTATGTCCCTTTCTGCCATTAGGAAGCTACCTGGAGGAATTGTAGATCCTGGCAGCAGGCGTGCAAGGTGCCAAGAGGCATGCCTGCAGCATTGCTCCTCTGCTGCTCTCCCTGCAGGAAATGTCATGCAGTTATGTCCCTTCAGGCTTACAGCTTAGTGAAAATGCTACTCAATATGTGGTTTTGTATGATCAGCTCCTTCTAAGGAAGCTAATCCGGAGAAGTATTTTTAGTGTTACAATGATTTTTACACTATAAAATAATGCCTAATGACCACAACCATAGGTTGTGTGTCACAGGTATAAACAGGACATTAAGCATTTTTGTCTCTGTTTATCTGCATTTAAATGTGCAGGACTTAAAGGTGAAAGAATGACAGAGACAAATATTACTAGACCACATTTTCTGACAAGCTGCAGCTTGAGGTGAATGCATGGACTGATTAATGCCCCAATTTTCCTTATGACGAAAAGAAAAAAACATCTACTTACAGAAACTTGCACTCTTAGCTATAGCAGCTGCTTTCTGCTAATCTAATAAAAAACACATTTTCAAATGCTTCTGTAAACATTTACGTATAAATAATTTCTGGCCTACAGTATTTGAGAGACAATATAAATACAAGCGCTTTAAAGAAATTGTCTTATTTTTTAAAACTTTGGAGTCTGAATGAAAGTTGGTGGGTTTTTTCCCCCTAAAGCATCTTTTTCTAGGTGTGTGGGAATTCTTTGAACTACTTTGAATTTCAAAGGGCTTCTTATTTGCACATCTAACACCATCTTGAAGACCTGCCCATTTAGGCCCATTACACTGGGTATAGCAAAGAATTTTTACACAAGTCTGTTTGATTCTGTCCTTGAGTTCTGTGGTCATCATCAAATTGGTTATGCATAACTTTTATTCTTGAAAAGTTTTCGCGCAATTAAATTAACAGAAACTTTCAGGAAATTGAAGTACCTGACACTATGAAAAAGACTGAAGTAATACTGAATTCAATAATTTAATTCCTGTTGGAATTATAATTTAGTTTCCAGGCATCCTCGAAGCAAATTTAAATTTTGATCAGCCTCTTTTATATTCTAGTTGACTGAAGTGGGATGAGCAGTAATTACAGCTTTTGTTCACGCTGCTGTTTGCCAACCTTTGCTCAATCTCACAGATCTGTTTCTCTTGCAGACCTTAGCTAGGAAGTCTGTGGATGAAAATGTCGACTTAATATTAAAGCGGCACGTTTCTTTATTGTGCTGTACTAAGCATTAATGTACCTAAGCTGTTTCTTTTGAATGTTTGGTCTCTGGAATGTGGGAAAATTACAGAAATCCAATCCTTGTATCCTGTAATAAATTATTTTGCTTAACATACATCATTAGGCATGCTTTTTCAGTGAACTGACATAATTGGATCTTATACTAGCTGATATAATAGATACACAAGTACTTTGGGGTTACTGTTGCATGTTTGATCCTTTATTTAAGAAGGAAAATACATATGAAAGGGGTATGACCCCTTATTGTCATTGTACTCAAGCTCTATTAATAGCATTGTTACAAATCTCTTTTAAAAAACAATTAAAATTATAGCAATCAGAACGCAATAAATGAGAATGTGATATAGCCTATTGTACAAACTAAAGCAGCAAGGGGTTATTGTTCAAATCAAATATTACCATAAATTCTAAGAACTACCACTACTGGTTCATGAGTCAGGCCAATAAGGTCACTTCAATTCTGCTTAAAAGCCTTGTTACAATAAGATAATACAGTATATATGTTGCTCCTTTTGTTTAAGAGGTAGCTTCACAAAGTTCTGCCAAACCAAGTGACTAAAAGTTTGTGGTAGCCTTTGCCTCATGGCAAGTTATGGGTAGAAAGGTGAATTATGGTAAAGGAATTCAGTCTTCCTGTGGCTACAAGAAGTTGAGTTACTGCACAGTGGCAAGATTGTGTATTCCTCAAAGCTGACTTTTGCAGTCTCTTTTTCCATCTTGATCATTATGATTTTATTTTACTTTTGCCATTTTGTAGAACTTTTAATGGAAAGGGATTTATACCTTTAGTCCTTTAGGGTTTTTATCTCCTACTATTCTTTTCTGAAAATCCTATTAGCAATTGTAAGCACGCAAGAATTGCTGTGCCAGATATCCAGCTCTGACTTATCTTTCAGTTTCTGCAGGAGCTGTGAAATGTACAATCTGTACATTTTAATTTTTTTTAACATTTTACTGTTCACGTTTTTAGGTTTTTTGGTTTGTTTTTTTTTAAGACTTTACAGGTTTTGGAGGGAGGGCTTGAATTTGTATACTAATTTTTGTGTAGGATTAAAATAGGAGGGAGAAACATGTATGTAATTCAGCCTGTTTTGCTTCCTCTCTATCCACAGTATCTTTTTTCCTGTTCATTTATTATATTTAGATTGCAGTGTCATGTTTGTGTGTGCAAGATTACCATTGCTTCTCTCTGTTAGAAAGACTATTATATACTGTGTTAGTAAGAAGAC
Organism: Heliornis fulica; assembly: GCA_013399135.1. NCBI lineage: Eukaryota > Metazoa > Chordata > Aves > Gruiformes > Heliornithidae > Heliornis > Heliornis fulica. Next base: position 24,456 of record VXBZ01001330.1, read on the forward strand.
AAAATTGAGTTCATTGTGCTATTACTAAAGGTTCCTGCATTAGCAGTTTGACTAGCTCAGTTTTATAAGGGATATGTTTATGAATAGATGGATATTTTTCTTTTTTGAGGACTAAAGCTACTGTTATTTTTTTCCAAATAGAGGAAAGTGCAATTATTATATAACTTAATAAATATACAAAATGAAAAGAAATATTCTCCAAATATGTTTTAGGTATGACTTTCAATATACTAGGAGGCATCTTTATAGGCTTTTCTAATTATATTTTTCTTCTGAAAAGTCCTACTAGCAAAAACAATGTCTCTGTGATATTGCATTGTCAGGAGATATTAATGGACAGACAAATAACCGAGGAGAGTGCTTAATATCCTGTACACTGCTTACTTTATCAAATTAGTTAGGTTAGGTATTTCAGTTTAATACATACAAGACAGAATACGGAGTCAGAGCAGGGAAAAACAAACTAGCTAAGAATGACAAGGTCGAGGGCAATATATCAATCGGCTGGCTTTCTGGGTCATAGTAGTTTTAAATATTTGAGAAGTCATACCAAGAGTAAAACAGATTTCTTTGTTTAGTTTTAGATCTTTAAACAGATCTTATCTACATTTATAGAGCTAGACTGTAAATCACCAGTTCTCTTTCATGTTGGCTGCTTTGTAGAGACAACAAGTAGAAGATGTAGTGGAAGATCCAGAGAAGATTTTTCCCAGTGTATTCTTAATTTCTTGTGGTAGAAAATGCAGCTTGTGCAAATAACCATTCATCGTTTCAACGAATCATTTCTTCAGTGCCAGAACAGACAGCTAATAGTTAGGATCTGTTTAGCATCTCACATGGTGCTTTGGACAGAATTCTAAGTATTTTTCCAAAACATGGAAACATGCCTATGTAGCAGCAAAAATAAATCCCTGTACCTTTAGTAACACAGTAAGTACTACCTAAAGTAGGTACTTGGCAAAGAATTGGGTTATAGCTGATTTTTGTTATAGAAAGATGTAGATTTTAACATAAACTGAAACAGTGAGGAATCAGTAACTGGAAGAAAAAGCTCTGCTTTCATGAAACTGGTGGCAAACTTTACTGGTCTTTAGTATCATGATAGGAAACCTCTGACCACCTAAATGATGGAATCTCTGTAACTGTTAACAAAGACAGCTAGTGGTTGCTAATTTTTATGATAGTCTTTTATCCAATGAATGTTATTTACTGTGAATGAAGTTAAGCCCCCCAGGCAACTGCTAGAAAACTTTTTCTAGTGCTGTGTAGCTTCATCGGGATACACACAGGATGCTGGAGTTATTTCATAACAGGAAATGGATGCTTTTGATTGGAAACAAACCATATTAATGTTGGTATGTTTGTGTGCAGCAAAATAGTCAGATGAGTAAGAAGAAATGCACTCTGCTTTGAAGTTATCTTGTCATCAAACTGTCTTGTAGATGTTGTGAGATCCCTCCTCCACTCTGTTTGACTGGGCATGCAACTGTCATACCTACAGCTTGTCTCCTTCCAGTCTCTACTGAGATCCTGATCTGTGTGTGTGGAGCTCAAGCTACCATCTTCCCCATCACTGCCAGAACCCTCTCAGAATCAGTTCCTGTGTCAAACACCACAGATCACAGCCCACACAGTACTGCAGAATGAGCCAGTAGTTATCTGCAGACTCTGTACCCAAAAGACCCAGGAAATTCACATAGTGCAGGGAAAGTAGTTTGACTCTTTGTGCAAACAAAGACCGAAAGATTTAATTCTACTTCTGTTTTAATACTAGAGGAAACTCGGTTAGTATTTTAGACTATATCTAGTATTGAGAATAAATAAAAATATTTTCAGTAAGAAAGTTGCCTGTTAAGCACAGCAGGTTTTGTTTTTTCCATTGTGCATTAAGTACTGACATGTTGCTTTCACGTATATTGCACAACATGGGACACTTCCACTGAAGCCTGATTATAAATAAAAATCTTAAGATTCTTACAAGTATTCAAAATCATGTACTTTCTTAATGTCATTCTCTGCTATAACACCTGCTTTTAATGTCACAATCTGCTCTAATAGCAGCTTTGACTGTTGTGTTTATGAATGTATTCTGGCTCAAGCGTCCTCTCCTGCTTATTAAAATTGTCAGCCTTTTTCTATACTTCAGAGCAAATGCAGATTTAAAGCTGTCCATAACTAACACAAAGGAACACAACTGCTTATACACTTAAAAAAAATTATTTGGCAATTGCTAACACTTGTTACAGGAAGTTCATATTTGAGGACATTTAGATTGGCATGGTTGGCTTTTGCTTGCAAAACTTATGGTAATGTATAACACAAGTAATACCTGTGCAAATATTTGCTTGAGTATAATGAAAACCACAGCTGTCCACTTTGTTTAAGTAAACAGTGGTTGCAAGGGAATGTATCAAATACAAAAGTAACATTTGGATCTGAGCAGAGGATCTGTTATATGTATTTTGAAATGTTGAAGCATAATAAAATGCATGAAAACAAAACACATGTATGTCCCAATTCTAATTCTCACATTTTTCTTCCTTAAAACATATTTTTTCCTGTCTTTTAAAACTCTAAAGCTGAGGGGTCAGAGTGTTGGGAATGTTTGCCAAAACAGCATGTTTAGCAGTTGCTTGAAGAAGCTGTTGGCTTTTGAGTGCTTTGCATTTCATTGATGGAACCAACCAAATTTCCAGCAGTAAATGCTGCTTATTCCACACAGCTTGTTCCACTCCCACCTATGAGCATGGTTGCAACAGTTTACTCACAGACATGGGCTTCCCATTGCATTTGTTAAAAATTAAAGGCTTCAAGTTAGTGCTCTTCTCAAAACATATCCATGAAATCTCACCTGTGCCTTTATGGCAAGATTTGTTCAGTGTATAATAATTTGAGGTCATGGATCAGTGCCACAAGTTAACCTTGCAATCTGAAAATAGTGTTTGTGTGTGTTTCTTGATTACACATCATGAAACCAGATGTTTCACAGCTGCACCATTTTCAGTGATGTTCAAACAACAGCGACCCATGTGAAGAATACACTATGTCAGTCCTGCACTCTAACAAAGAGTTGGGAAAGTGCATGGTTCACAAAGTAGAAGTCTATACTATGTTCAGAGTTCTATGGTGTAAAGAAGGAGCTTTGAAAGTGCACTTCCCCTTACACAAGAGTTGCTTTGAGGACTCTTTAGAATGTCAGTGTGGGAGCCTTGTCTGTTGCTGCTGAATCAAAATTGTTGTAAAATGGTTAAGGCTGATCTTGTAATTAGCATCAGTTACAATCATTAAACTGGGTAACAGAGAATAATACTGGGAGCTCAGGAAATCCTTGCTTAGCTTGGGGAAACACTTAGTAGCTGGGTGGAAACTGCCTGGTGCTTTGAGTACTCTTGCTAATGAGTGCACACCTAGCTGTCCTCTGCACCACTGGGTCAGGGAAGCTGCCTCTTGCTTCATATGTAGGCATATATGGCAGAAGGGGTGTCCAATGCATCATTATTACATTTGTTGGCTAATGCCAGTGGAACTGAATCCAAGTTTTCATGTAGTTCACTCACCGTCCAACAACTGAAAATGGCATGTCTTCACATCTGGAAGTACTCTGTTTTCCACCTCAGGGCTCTACTCTTTTTCAATTATTGTTTTTGAGAAGAATATAAGCAAATAAAGTCCTATCTCTTTACATGCAGAAAAAGTGTTGCTTAGCCCTGTTAATTAAAGACAAATAACAGAGCAACTGTATGAAAGTCCACTTATGCATCTGAACTATTTTTCCCCTGTAGAAGCAGAGGTAGTTTAGACAAAAGGAGAAACAGAAATGGGACTTTCCTTCAGAAAACACAACCGATATGAATTCACTGTATGCATTCAGTTGTAATCCAGCAAGTCAGTTTCTCTGGTAGACTTTGTGGTAGACTGAACAAGCAGCTCATTAGCAGAAACATCACATGGTTTTGATAATTACCCTAGAGTGAATAAATATAAATATTGTTTAAACATTATTATTGATGTTATTTAAACAAATAGCTCCATACAATAACACTAAAAATGTAGAAAAAGCTACTAAAATAAGTCAATAACATACCTTTTAAACTTGATTTTAACTGGTTTTCATTTTTCAGTGGCTAAAATGTAGATCAGGTATTATTTTCCTTTACATCTTGACATCCTTTCTTACCTTTATCCTCCATTTCCTACACACAGGAACAGATGTGGACATGCACACATACACACACACAACAAAATGATGCTTAGCCACCAACAGTATTTGATCTGTTCATGAATGTTGGAAGTGCTCACTTGTGACTTGCCTGGCCACACCTCCTGCACACTGACTTGCTTCTGCCATGCTTGCTCCCTAACCATCAGTACATGCTGAACTGTAAATGGGGAAGAAGAATTACTCTTTTTTTGTGTGTGTATGTATATAGACCATAAGTAATTACTCTTTATAAAGAGGACTTCCAGTACGAAATTAAAACATTTAAGCACATAATCTAGAAACCAAGATAATTTGTGTTAGAAAGATATTTGTCCTAAGAGTTTACTCTGGTGCATTTATGCAAAACCTATAGTAAGAAACAATTTTGACTAATGATTAGCTGCTTCTCTTTGAACATGGTATTTGGTGTTACATATTAGTAGAATTTTGCAAAATCAAGTTCTAATATGTAAAAACACATTCTAATATAACTTAGTAGTGACAAAACCTGAGTGGGAAGGTATAGCTCCAGATAGCCAGAAACATACTGCTCTATCTACACAAGTCTTTTTAAAAATTATGGAGCTTTGAAATATGAAAGAACATGATAATCTATTTAGCGAGTTTAAGTTAGAAGGCATATTGGTCTTGCATTGGTTCATTTTCCAACCTTGGTTTCTTAGAACATTGAGAACTCAGACCTCCTGCCTGGCTACCTGGGTTTCCCAAATTAGTGTTTAGTATCAGGGACTGGGGTTACTCACTGCTTTCCACTGTATCCTTTCTGTCAGGATGATGGTTATAATACTGGTCCATAAGTAATTTTATCAGTAAAAAAAAAATGAAACAAAACAAAAACATTGTGATTAAAACAAATTTAAAAGTACTGTTTACTCGCACTATTTTCCAGAGTCCAGAGCGGTCCTCTGTAACCATCCTACCTTCCAAGACCAGTGCTGCAATTCTTGCTTTTGAAATACAATTAGAGAGTGAAAAGCTAGGTAGTGTAGGAAGCTTTGTTTTTTTTTTTACATTTACAGTAGTTCCACTGCCTGTAGTTGTCCACCCAATCAGAATAACCATTAGGATAAGTAATAGCAGCTTCTACTATATTCTGTTACAGTCAGCTGTCTCTGCTGGTTTTATACCACCACCTAGATTGAGGGATACTAATGTTTTTTGTTTCCAATATAGGAAGCAGTGTGCTCAGAAATAAAGCATTTTTAAGAGTCTGTCTGACTAGAAGTGATTTTTTGAATTGGAGTCTTAAAGATTTCGGCCTAAGGCTACAAAGAGGATTGGCATTTTGGGATTCTAAATTATTTTTCAGAAAAAAAAGAATGCTATGAAAATCATTGTTTATCCATTTATTGATGGAGTGCTGTAGTCATAAATCACGATTATTTCCAACCTTTTGGTTGAGACTATTCTGTTTCTATAGCCAGAAGTAGTAAAATAATCAATCATGCAATAATATAATGGATAATTATCATGTTGCTTGGTGTTCTTTGTGCTACTGCAGGTGTGTTCATAGCCTCTCTTGGTTGCATTTAAACTGTGATTTATAAGCTGAGATGGTGAAGAACTTTGGAATGTACCCACAATTGCTTTTGCTTTTTTGGTCCTTTTTTAACATAATGCATTACAAAGAAAGACCATTTGTTATGAAATACAGAATGACTTCTGCTTTTTCCCATGATTCAAGGCTTTCAGATGTTCCTATTTATGACTTAAACTGCTCGATCACATTTGTAGAGAAAAGCTATGTTTGTGATAGCTAGTAGAATTAGTTCCATTGTTGCTAAATTAAAATGCATTTGTGTTTTAAAAAACCTCAAGTATTTTGCACTGCAAATGCTATAGAGTTCATTCTTATGCATTAAATATTCAGAATATCTTCATTGGCATATACATACACTAAATGTAGAACAAAGCAATA
>VXBZ01001331.1:9880-70399 GCA_013399135.1 Heliornis fulica
GTGACTGGCGCTGATAGGCCCGGCCGGCCTTGTCAACAGAGTTTGGCCTTGACAGCTCAGCTGGTATTTATTCTGTTGGACTTCAGAGAAGCATCTAGCTGCTTCTTACAGAAGCCACCCCACAAAACCACCACAAAATGATACTGTCCTTTGCCACAGAGGACTTAAAGGATATCCATTTTTCATGTGATCAGAAGCACAAAAACATAATTCAAAAAGGATCATGAGACACCTATTTGTGAAATTAGTGCTAGCATGTCGTTCAAATTTTTGTTTTGTTTTTGATGATTAATTTGCCTGTGTTACATGGTATACAGGTGTTACAAACAATGGGTTCTCTCTCTTGTGATAGTGTTTTTGATCATGTTATTTTCTAAGAAGTCTCTAGGTTGGCATATAAGTTATACAAATCTGATTCCAGAGACAGACAGAGGGAGATACTTCCTGAACAGAAACGTCTTGGCCATTCCTATTTATAAAATATACTCCAAAAAGCAGATATTTGAACCTTATTGAAAATGCTGAGGAAAAAAAACGGAAAAAAAAGAGACAAATAAAACAGACAAATTCAAGTGTTTAGGCACCTCAAAGGCCATGGAAGTGCTTCTCAAGAGCAGGATTAGATGTGGGCTTAAGAGGCTCTTGCTACATGCTGACCTTGCTGACAAACAAGTGAAGTAAAAGCTGCAAGGTGCCATATTGGTATTTTGTTATGATGACTTTTATTTGGTATGGTATAAAACAATTCTGGGAAATACTCTGATAAATAGCAGCATAACAGTAAGCAAATCTTCCTGTAACTCCCCACAGAAACAAAGAATGGGACTTCTAAAACCTGCAGTGAAAATAAATGGCAGTATTATTTGAGAAACGTTTGTTTTGTAAGAATCACAGAATCACAGACTTGTAGAGGTTGGAAGGGACCTCAAATTTAACTCCAAACGCAATAGAATCATAGAATCATAGAATGATTAGAGTTGGAAGCGACTCCCAGAGGTCATCCAGTCCAACCCCCCTGCAAGAAGCAGGGACACCCCCCAACTAGATTAGGTTGCTCAGGGCCTCATCNTCCAGGCTGAACAGCCCCAACTCTCTCAGCCTGTCCTCGTAGGAAAGGTGCTCCAGCCCCTTTATCATCTTTGTGGCCCTCCTCTGGACCCTCTCCAATAGGTCCATGTCCTTCTTGTGTTGGGGGTTCCAGAACTGGACACAGTACTCCAGGTGAGGTCTCACGAGGGCAGAGTAGAGGGGGAGAATCACCTCCCTCGACGTGCTGGCCACACTTCTTTTGATGTAGCCCAGGATGCGGTTGGCCTTCTGGGCTGCAAGAGCACATTGTCAGCTCATGTTGAGCCTCTCATCCACCAGCACTCCCAAGTCCTTCTCCTCAGGGCTGCTCTGGAGCCACTCTACGCCCAATCTGTAGTTGTGCCTGGGATTGTCCCGACCCAGATGCAGGACCTTGCACTTGGCCTGGTTGAACCTCAGCAGGACCTTGCACTTGGCCTGGTTGAACTTCAAGTCAATAGTCAGGGATGAATTTAGTAGGATGACTTAGGGGGTCTAAAACCTCACCTACTACCTTCCTCGTCCCTCTGTCTAGTGGCACTGTCTGACTGCATCAGCTTGCTATGGACCAGGGCATGTGGGCAGCACTCCTCTCCTTTCAGTGCACATGACAAATGGACTTTGGCCCACTGAAGCACATGCAAAAACTCTTATTTCAAGGTGATTTGGACATAGTCACTTGCCTGTCTTTGCAAGAGAGTTCTCCTTGAAGAGGCTTGCAAAGAAATGGTACCTGTCGTTGCCTCTCTGCTCTTACCTGCCTGTTCAACCAAATTCTAGTAAGGCGTAGACAAGCACCCTTGGAAGCCTCCATATGCATGTTTGACAAGGAAATGCAACCCTGTGTGCTCCACAGACTTGCCTGCTTGCCTACAGGTTTTGAACAGCATTGATTCAGATCTAAAGTGAAGGCTCTCCCTGTGCCTATTAATCACCTTTCCTCACGCAGCGTTTTTGCAGCTGCCACCACATACACTCTTTGGGCACTGATCCACCATTTCACACCTCCCAAAGTTGCAACGTAATCACAAGCACTGATTTTTTTATCCTAGGTAGTAGGACAAATCTTCTAGGGTAGCTATGAATGATAACTAACATAATGATCCTGACACCTCGCCGCACTCTCAGTCAGTTGACTACTGATTTAGATTATAATGATACTTCAGTAATATTGAGATCAATCAAATTTCTGCCCAAGATATTATTTATATCTTTTCATAGACATTAAAGCCCGAAGGAGACACCGTGATCATCTTTTCTGACCTCTGCAGAAGGCTCTGGGTCAAGACCTGAGCTCCAAAAGAACATGTCTTGTATGAAACCACCCTGTTTTCAGTGACAGGTAATTTAACTGCAAGCCTTGGGAAGCTGCTCCAATGCTACTCAGAAGTGGCTAAGATCAGATGGTTTTATGTGAAAAAAATCCTCTTGAATTTGTAATTACTATGTAATTTGAAAGCTCTCTAAAAAGAAAGATAAAAGGGAAGTGTTCACATGGGTGTAGGGTAGCATATAAAGAATGCAGGTTTCCTTTCCTATCCCTATTACCATGTTTGATCCTCTCCAGCTTCTATAATCACCCTCCGTGTGATTATTTTCAGCACAATACAATGTATTTTAAGTCAGTGCAGACTACAGTTGTATTGTAATACAATTGCTGCTTTGTCTCCAGAAGATCTTTAGTAAATTAGTGGTCAGCAGCAGCACTATTTGGTGAACAATATAAACCCATGACAGGTTTGCTCAAAGCAGGAAGTTCCTGAGGGTGACTGAGGTGTCTGAAGGAGAAATTCATTGGAGGAGGCATTTAAATAATTAACTTCCTTTTAATAGGATTTCCCTGCTGTAGTAGCAGAAAGGATATACAATTAACAGCTGAAATGCTCTTCCTGCCTGAGCTGTCCCTGACTGTATGAAATAAGGGCTTTATTCCAGGAGGAGAACAGCATTGACTAACCTCATAGCTGAAGACCTTCCTTTATATAGGAGGAGGAACGGGAAGATAAAGGAACTGTAGACTCTGTGCACAGGAGGGGTGGGGTGAGGTGGGTTGTCTTCTGAAGACTTGCTATTTCCCCTTGATGCTGAGATAGAAGTGGCAGGAAAGTGTGAGCCGTGCCCAGCAGGACAGCTGTGGGCTGAGGGAACCCATGCAGGGAGGTACCACCGCTAAGGATGGATTGACCTCACAGCACCTTCACTGCCTGTGAGCTGACTCCTGCTCAGCCTCTGCACACTGCTTCAGATCATCCCAGGGCAATCAATGCCTTCAGGGGCTGGGGCAGGGGCCAGAGGTCCTTCAGAACAATAAAATAAAATAAATAGAAGTGAAAAGGGAGGGAGAGGTAGGTGGGTGGATCAGCTGCAGCAGGAACATACTTCACAAAATTTAACTGGTGTGACCAGCAACACTGGGCAGGAGCAGCCCCGTGTGCTGGCCTGCCTACCTACTCAGTTGCGGGGCATGTGGGTGTTAGTCACACATCTACTGCAAAAGACCATGTACATTAGTACATTAGATGGCATTCACTTATGCAAACAGGAGACATCCATTCCCCTTAAATATGAATTCTGTGAAACTGTAGGATATCATCCAAAAATGTGATTAGCAAAAAACCTGACTTTGAATTGTCTTCTGCTTGATTTGAAATCGGAGGAGGAGCAGTAGGATGTGCAGCAAATGCCGTTTGCTGTGGAGACCTACAGAAAAACCATTCCATAACCTTTTTATACAAAACAAACCACATGAAAATACCATGCATTTTCTCCAAACACTGTTTATTAAGAAACTGTTTTGACCATTCACTGGATGCCACTTCAAAAATTAATCCTCATCTCTTATAAATTCCAAGCTGGGGACTATTAATATCTTCAGGTTACTGTTGCTACCTAACTCAATTTCATCCTTATCATTTACTTTTGGGGATTTGCTTAAAAAAAATCAAGAAAAGAACAAAGTATATTAAGACACATGGTCAGGAATAAGGCTCAGAGAACATAATAGTAAATGTTGATGAGAAATGCAGATCACGTATGTGTTTGCAGTCAAACGCCTAGCAGAATATACCTGAATTGTAGTCCTGTAGTGGAATCGTAGTGGAATAAATTAGAGACACTAATTGAGGAATGATCTCTCCCTGTCCTTATCTCGACTCCAAAGCCTCTCAAAAGATATTTTCTACCCAGCTAAGAGGGGATTGGTAGAGCGACTTTGGTGGGAGTCTGGCCTCCAGCCAGGGTCAAACCACCACACTCTTTAAAGGTCACTGGAATTATACAGAACATGATGATATGCCCATGGCAAACATAGTGCACAGCAGACATGAATACAGGATGAAGAGCCTTCCTTGTGTTCAGATCCCCTTGCACATCATGAAGGGATGCCCCATGATCTGCTGTGACCCGCAGGGTCTGTGCAAGCACTAGATGTGTCTTCTGCTTGGCTGATTAAATCTGCTTTTTCTCACTTCTCTGAAATAAAGTGTGAAATAAAAGAAAAATGAAGGAAAAAAAAATATGAGAAAGATAAAGGGAAACCCCAAACTTTCAATTTTCAGTTGTCCTTTAGTGATTTACGCTGCGTTGTTTCTAATATTTTTTCCGTTGCTAGGAACTGGCTCTAATTACTTGGCTACTTCATGGGAGTAATGATAAAGTCACCAGACACTCTCATATGAGAGAGATTTGGTGTCTTCACTCACTGTGAGGTATGTGTTGACCCAGATATATGCTCCTATTTATCAAAGCCTTCCATGTAGAACTGAGTTTGGAGATATAAGTGTTTCATTATATTAGTACCATAAGTCAATAATTAAGAAGATATTTCTATTTAAAGAAAGTGATCAGAATAGATGGCATAAGCTTTTGCCAGCTTATGCTCTTTATGGAGGGTGTTTTTCAGTGTGATTTATTTTACAAGGTCTCTGGGGTTCTGTCATTGTCACCAACTATTTATATTTATGCTGTAAACAATAAATTGTGTAAGTGTCCCTTTTGCCATAATTCCACAGAAATCTTGACAATGAGCAGGCAGGCATGCACTGAGACCACTTCCTGACAGTCTGATATTGCAGTTTTGCTTTACCATGCGTGGCCTCTTAATTTATGCATAGGTTGTTATTTTTTTGAGACAGAAGCTTTTCGTGATTGCTTTTACATAGTTCCTAACACAACAAGGTAATGATCACACTGAAGAAAAATATACACTGTACCATGCTCCTACTGGAACAGGGGCAGGAAAATTAGTCGGTACTGTTTTGCTGAGATTTCATCTGTCTGACTTCCTAATGGCTCACTTTATTAGGAAACGAAGCACTATGAACACACACACACACACACACACACACACACACACACACACGCAAACTCTTGGATTAATAGAGGATGGGTTGGCAGCAAGGAATGTACCAAGGATGCTCACTGGCTCTGGATCATGGCAGTTGAGCCTGATTTATTACCACTAAGCAGGGTGCCAAGAGGTGATTCTGACATAATGGGAGCTGGGGATATGCAGAAGGGTGAAGAAATATTACTGTTCATCTCAAGATATGTTGTGTGTAAATATATTTGTGGGTTGTTGGATGTGCATTCTGTTTGCAGTAATGTATTTATACTGATATAAAACACTCAGAATAGAATTGGACGCTAAAAATATTTATCTAAATGTGTTATAAAAGAAAGCAACAGCAGAATCAGTAGGGAAAGCCCTTGTTTTTGTTCTCCCAATCTCTGTGCCCCAGAGGAACAATCTGCACAACTCTCACAGCTTTTGCTCTCTTTGATGCCAGACTAGTAGCAGAGGAAATCCAGACCAGTGTTTCTGAAGACTGTCAAAGGTCAGTTTGTGTTTACTTATCATCAGTTCCATCAGCCATGCTTTAAAGGGCTGGGTTTTCTGGGTAGAGACTCGGATCATGGAGACTTGAGCACCCAACTCCATAGCTCAGGCAAGCTTTGGGTGGAAATACTAGAGCACAAGGTATGACCCATAACCCAGTAGTGCCTGAGCCACAGTAATAGGGTTTTTCTTTATATTAGCCTCTAGCTGGAAAGCAAGGCATGAAAATTGACTTTGTGTTAGGAGAGGCTTTTACAAGACATTGTGGTTCACCTGTGGTTGACCAGTGTCAGTGGTAACACTGTCAGTAGTTGGAAGTGGTTGACTCTCTTCAGCCTTTCCTGATGGATTTGCTTGTATGGCAAGACTCTTGAGTCTACTATTGGAAAGGAGAGCCCTCAGTTAACCTAGGGCATTAACCAAAGTCCAGCTGATATGTTTGCTCCTGGGTTGTCTCTTGTAATGTGTTTCTGTGCCTGTGACACTGTAAAAATGGAAAAAGTAATGAAAATACAACAGATTTCTCCTTTTCACTACCACATTGTCCTGAATTCAATGCAGGGGTGTTCACAAACTATGTCCTTTGGTTTATGATGCTTCCTGCAGCCATTAAACCCAGCTGAAATAGAAAAAAAAACAAACAAACCCCAAAACCAAACAACCCTATCTCTAACAGCAAAGATGCAGAGGATTTTTTTTTTCATGTGTGTGTGCTTTCTAGTGTCCCAACTGTACACTGTGAGGTTCTGCCATCAGCCACAACACCGTAGATTGTGTCCACACACACCACTGTACCCACACTGGAGCAAATGTGGCACTGAAAAAGGAGGGATTATTGCATGTCTGCAACGTGTTCTAAGTCAGACAGGTAAACTGGGAACACATGGTGGTGAAAGATGTCAGTTATTTAGTGGCAATGTGACTTACATGCCAAATCCATCTGGTGATTAGCATCACCCTTCCTCTCAGGAAGGAAGTCTCCGGTGTATTTTTCAGACTTGATTAATAATTTATTTGGCATCTGGAAGTCACAGCAAAACAGCTCATATGGAAAGGGAGGATGTAAATTGTCTGCCTCTCCCAGGCACTACCAGGTTATTATTCACAGCTAAAATACTATTTGTAAAATATTTGTGTATTTAATATTTTAAAGAGCAGCTCTGGCACTTGGGCTGATTTCAGCGTTCTCGAGACGGAGGGGGCTGGCTGTGTGTGTGCCACAGATACTGTCATCTGGAAGACGTGCTCTCATTGTCAACTTAACCAGCCAAAAGAGGATTTTAGTATGCAAGGAAGCAGGCACTAGAATGAGGGGAGATTAATGTGAGCTTAGTTCCTTTTGAATGAAGGTTGCCATCCATGAAAGACAAGGGGAACCTTTCTGGAGCCTTGGTCAGACAGAGGTCACACTCTGCCTACCCCAAATGGGGTATTGCTGCAGCTCAGTTCAGGGCATATCAAATGCAAGAAAGTTGCTTACAGATTTTACAGCTGTACAGGTGAGATATTGCTGTCTTTCTGCAGGTATCACAGTGCTGACCTCAATCAGGTTGTGACAGCCTCCCCAATCAGCTAGGAATTGACCTGCTAAAATAACACACTGTCTTAACCTAATGGTTTTGGCGGGATTGGAGGTAATTTTCTTCATAGTGTCTGTGTTTTGGGTTTGTGCTGAAAACAGTGTTGATAACACAGGGATGTTTTTGTTATCATTGAGCAGTGCTCACACAGAGCTGAGGTTCTGCACCCCACCCCACCAGTGAGCAGGTTGGGAGTGCACAAGGAATTGGGAGAGGACACAGGTGGGACAGCTGACCTCAACTGAACAAAGGGATATTCCATACCATATAGCTTCATGCTCAGTGTATAAAGATTCAGGAAGAGAAGGAAGTGGGGAGATGTTCAGAGTGATGAGGTTTGTCTTCCCAAGTCACTGTGTGATGGATTCCTGCTTTCCTGGAGATGGCTGAACATCTGCCTGTCCATGGGAAGTGGGGAATGAATTCCTTGGTTTGCTTTGCTTGCACACACACCTTTTGCTTTACCTTCTCAGAGTTGTAAATCTATTCACCAACCACAGATTCTCATAAGTTGCTAATAGCTCTCATTGTCTTATCAAGAGGTTTTTGTTAGAGGACCCTTAATCAAATGAAAAGAGGGAAAAAAACACTAAATGCTGTGTCATATTCAAGATACTTTATTTTTAATTTTTTTTAAGAGATTGAAGTTGCAGAGGCTGCTTTGCTCATTCTTGGCTTTCACAACCATGGGATGCACCCTCTTCTAAGTGATCCTACTGTGGCAGGGAGTTGGACTAGATGATCTCTAAAGGTCCCTTCTGAACCCTGTGATTCTGTGATTCAAAGAGTACCCAAGTTTATATAGCGAAATCCACAATTTGACTTACAACAGTAACAGAAACTAAATATTCTCTCCTGTTCATTTAACCCTGGCATGGAGACTGTAGCTGTTGTTATTGCTTACCACGTCCAGGGGATAGTATCCAGTGGGTCCAATCCAGACCATGTACAATGCAGCAGCAGTCTTAAGGATGTAAAATACAGATGCCTAAACAACCATCTGAACCCCAGGCAGCATCCAGAAATGAAGATGACAAAGATGGGAAAGGAAGATGGAGTTTCCTTCTCTGGAGACATTCAAAACCTGTCTGGACACGTTCCTGTGTGATTTAATCTAGGTGATCCTGCTCGGGAAAGGGGATTGGACTAGATGATCTTTCGAGGTCCCTTCCAACTCCTGACATTCTGCAATTCTGTGAAGCAGAAAGGAGCTGAGAAGTGAGTTTGCGGTGGAATCCAGACTTACCAAGCAGTTAGGCTGCCATTCATTTACTCACGCTGCCTCTCCTGGATAAATTGCCAAACTCAGTGGAATCGTTGGTGAGGAAAGCAGCATGAGCAGTACATTGTGAGCAGCAGTGTGCTGTGGTTAGAAAGGGCACTGCTGGGAGTGGGGGCCACTACGCAGAAGTTTTCGGTGCATCCCCTCTGCCTTTTCCCCTAAGAGGTAGTGGCATTTTATGCCCAGCTCCTTCGCTTTCAGTCCTGCTCTGGCAGCTTGCACCGCTTCTCTAAAGGTGAAACGCAGTCTCTTTCAGTGCAATGGAGGCAAACGGAGCTAACGTTCCTCTGTTCCTGGGTAGATAAAAACACCGTAGCACTGATTCTGTGTGGTAGGGAGGTGACAATCTAGCTCTCAGCAATCAGAACAAAGCACATGGGATCACTGCTTATTAAGATATTGTTATTTTTTTTTCCAAATCATCCCCATACAGAATATAAATGCCCCATAAAAAAATTCTGCTTGTTGACATTCGGCCATTTTTATAACTCAGTTGCCAGTAGCTAAAGTAAACCGGTGATTTAACCCTGAGTGTAACAGAATGCATTGGCCTCTGGCTGTTCTGCCTTGCTTCTGGAAAAAAAA
Organism: Heliornis fulica; assembly: GCA_013399135.1. NCBI lineage: Eukaryota > Metazoa > Chordata > Aves > Gruiformes > Heliornithidae > Heliornis > Heliornis fulica. The sequence continues at coordinate 19,233 of VXBZ01001331.1, forward strand.
CCAAAGTAACCCGACGATTATGTGGGCTGGTCCATCCCTTGCTGTAACCCTCTAGGGGCATGAATTAAATCTGAAGTAGACTGGAAGGGGGCATGCAGTTTGATCAGAGGCTCCTAGAGCCATCATCTTCAGCAGGTTTGAGAGATGCTGGGTAAGTGTGTCTTCCTCACTGGGGAGGAAGTAAGCAGGGCTTGGCAGCAGATCCAGAACAGTTTGGAAGCACATTCTTTATCTGTCACTCCTAAGGTTCAGCTGGGGATCCCAGTCAATGGCCAGGATTTGGTGTCCCTGACTCAAAGGGGTCCCATGCACTTTCTAGGGCAAACTTATCTCTTTTTCACACACTTGAAGGACCATCACCTATTTTTGTGTCTCCTCCCTAGTAACAATATCTGGCCTGGAAATGGATGCTTCCTGCACCTACACCCTCCCCAATGTGCTCACTGGGTGGGCACAGATTTGATTTAATCTCATGAAATCTCCTGCTCCTTCCCAAGGGGAAAAAAGAGCCAACTTCAAAGAACAGCAACCTGCAAGGGTGCACAAATGCATTCAAGACATGTGCACCCAGCACTGTCTGGACAGTCAGTAGGGAAACCGAGTGGAATTTGTTTATCTTAAGACTAAAAAGCACAAGGTTGAAAAAAACGCAGCCCGTCCCGGTCCTTTAAAGGATACAAATTCCTTTTTTTTTTTTTTTTTTTTTTTTTTTTTTGTGGCAGGAGAGCAAGAACTTAGGAAAGAACAAGATTTATGTATTTAACTCCTTCAGCCTGGTGAAGGGATGAGCTATATTCCGAAGCAGACTTCCAGAAGCTGAGAGCACCACAGGGATTGACTGAATATTAATCCCCAATAAACATTTTCCAGGACAAATGGCACAGTGCAGAAGATATGAAAAGGGACAAAACCGGGCAAAGCACTAAGAAGCAAGCAAGTAAACAAGCAGATACAGCAGAATATATGATGATAGTAAAACCAGCTTTGAAAAGAACAGAGACCTTAACAAGCCAGGATTACTTTAGCCTGCAGTAAGGGAAGATTAATAATGAACATAGATTGCTCAAATGAATCATATCATAATGGATGCCCCAAATGTCTTGTGATGGATGGCTAGACAGCATTTAGTGCCACTAACATTGGTGATTGAACCAGAATACAAAGCAGGTAGGAAGGAGGGTTTGGGTCAGAGAAGGGCACGGACAATGCCTGTCAGTAGGAGGGCAAAACCACCCAACAGCCATATTCTCCAACCTGTGACACGGGGGAGAAAGCCAATGAAACAGCCATTGCTCAGACAAAGACAGCAGTCAGCACCAAGACTGATGGATGCATTCAGGAGAAAACTTTTATCACCTGGAGCTTCCCTGTGGATAGCTCCAGAGTTACATTGCGTTAGGTGCTTTCATGAAACTGATTTTCTGCCCTGCAGTCTGCTCAACCCAAACAGCATTTTAGATTTGCAGTTTGGGCAGAAGCCTGAGCATTTCACACCAATTCACTGTAGACAGAGATAAGACTATTAATAGGTGCTCTGTATATAATATCCTTTTCCTAATACAGCAGCAGCTCTTCAATTTACTGGCAAAGGCAGCAGAGTTTGCTAACTGGCACCTGATAAATGCCATGTCTGCCTCCCTGGGACACCCGCCAGTAAATAAATCCAGTGCAAGCTATTGAAACATTGCTGGGTGGTGAACTAACATCATGCAGGGCTGGCTGGTTGGACCAGGGGAGCCACAGAATTTAGGGGCTGTCCCCACTACTTGCCACTGCCAGCCCTACTGGGGCCAGTTTTGTTCTTCTCATCTCTCTCTTCCCCAGGCCATGAAAAGTGTAGTTGACCCACTGGAAAAAAATCAAAATCTATGAAACTGTTAATAGGCAGGGAAAAAAAGGGAGGGGGGAGGGAGTGGGAAGAAGACAACAGCAATTTTTTTCCTGCAGTAATAATAGGCACAACCTGGGCAAAAAGGAAAACAAAAAAAAAAACCAAACCAACCAACAAACAAACAAATACAACAAGAACAAGAACAAGAACAAGAACAAGAACAAGAACAAGAACAAGAACAAGAACAACAACAACAACAACAACAACAACAACCACACACAGAAAAGAAAACACAAAAAAACCCCAAAAACCAAAAACAAAAAAAACCCCCAACCAACCAAAAAAAAAAACCAAACAAAAAAACAGGAAGAAATAGGTTCTCATTACCCTTCTTGCTGGGTAGAAGAAAAACTAATTAACAAAGCAGCAGGAGAAGGGGCATGCCACAACACCTCACTACAAAAGCACAGCCCCTTTCTTCTTTTTCTGCCAAAATTTTTATGCATTTTCAAGTCCTGCCTATCAGTAGCTGTAGGTGACAAACTCAAATAAGTTGCTAGACCCTGTCTTCTCTCTGGGACCAATGTTTCTGCAAGTGTAAAGCAAGAAATTGAGATGCTCCTAGCAGCACCATGATTGCTCTTCCCCTTCTACTGCACTGTAGTTCGCTGGCAACTGTAGCCATTGCTGAGGAGGAAAGCAGTTTGAAAAGGGAGGAGAGTGTATCCACCGTCTTTGGATGTCATTCCAGTAGCAACATGTAAAATTAAATTGAACACAAAGTCCTTCAGCTCACTGTGGGCCTCCAGCAGCTGGTACCTGTGTCAGCAGAGTGGGAGAGAGGAAGCACTGATGAAAGAGGAAAAGGAGCAAGGGAGGAAAGGGGGAATGGGAGGGAGGAGGAATGTTTTACTGTACTAAAGGCATAGGAACTGTGTTATACAGTGTCACAGACACAGCAGTCAGCAGCATGATAGCGTGGTGAGTAGGAATAGGAAGTCATTGTCCCCCTGTACTCAGCACTGGTGAGGCCTCACCTGGAGTTCAGCATTCAGTTTTGGGCCCCTCACTACAGAAAAGACATTTGGGTGCTAGAGCATATCCAGAGAAGGGTGATGAGGCTGGTGAGGGGACTGGAGAATAAATATGAGGAGTGGCTGAGGGAACTGGCGTTGTTTAGTCTGGAGGACTAAAGGAAGACTGGAGGTTGAAGGGAGACCCAATTGCTTGGACTTGGTAATCTAAAGGATCCCATCCAACCAAGACAATTCTATGATTCTATAATTATAAGCAATCTATTGCCCTAACAGGCTCTGTGAATAACAGCAAAAGTTTACCAAATCTGACTGCCAAGTAACAATTCCCCTGTTAAAAACTGTCCAGGAAGCGTATCAGAAAGTCCCAGCATGGTTGGGTGTTGGAAGGGTCCTCTGAAGGTCATCTAGTCTAACCCCCTGCTAAAGTCAGACCACCCAGAGCAGACTGCACAGGGTCACGTCCAGGTGGGTTTTGAATATATAAGACTTCTTATGACCAAAGTTTCACTGTGGTCCTGTAATATATGTGAAGTAAACACAGCCCTTCATATGTATTCTCGGTCTGATGCAGGCTTTCCTTCTCCAGGCATAGAGTCTGTTGTGTCTGCTGTATTGAAAGTATGAAACAAAACAGCAGGTGGAAATAAAAGAAAAAGCCCAAAACTCCTGCTCTGAAAACCAACCCTACCAGAATACTCACTCCTATACTCAGCAGATCTGCCTCTGTGTCAGTCAGCTTCTCTCTCAAGTGATTAAAACAAGCTCTCACTTGCAGAAGAGCTGACACAGCCCAGAAAATTATTTACATAGTGCAGAAGGAGAAGAATCTATTCACTATGTTTCTGCTGTGATTAACACTGTAATATGAGCTGACCGCTTAAATATTCTCCTACAAACTATGGAGATCTGAGCCTGTGCTCTCAGCTCAGGGAAGGGGCTGTGGTGCTTCCTGCCCTTCAAGGGACCGCTGCCCTGTGTCCCCCAGCTGCTGCAGGGCCAGGCCACTGCATCCACAACATGGCGTCAGGAGAGTAAGAAAGTCCACAACAAATACCTGCAATTTGGGCTTGGATGTTATAAACATGGGCAAAACATAAACACAGTGAGCATCTGGCCTGGTGCACAAGGTCTGGCCATTCTGAGCCCTGAATGCAACTGAAGAGCACCTTTTATTCCATATGCCTCAGGGACGCACAGGAGTTGCTCTCCAGGTAGCAGTCCAGGGCAATATCTTTTCTACAGCAGCAAACAAGCCCCTTTGCCTCAGGGAAAATGACCACAGAGCTGGGAGTGACAAGTATGCAGCAAACTGTCTCGCCCAGATGATAACTCTTCATTCGTCTTCAGCTCTGCTTGACAGAGCAGGTGGATTTCATATCTTTAAAAGCCCTTTGCTTCAGTTACCTTTTATCATTCTGGATATGTTTACGGGTTTCCTTGCTCCTTCTGTGAACACTTAGATTGAATTTATTCCTGTGCTTCCTCCCTTCTTTCTTTCCACTCCTACTACACCTTCTTCTTCAGCAAATTCATCCTGAGAAGACACCCATTTTGGGGAAAAAACCCTTGTCTGGTTTGAGGAGGATGTTTGTATATACATAGTCCCTGCATGACTTGGTGTGTCGGTGTGTTCTGTGTGTCCTACTTTATTGATTTTTGAAGCTTAGAGCTGGGTTTCCATCTCCTCTTTGGGGATCCTAATATGCAGTCTAAATTTTGAGGTTTTAAAGCTCTCTCTATCTCACTGAGATCTGAAATAAAGCCCCCAGGAGCATGGTCTGGGAGCAGAGGTGTAACAGATGAGATTTTACCTCAGCCTCATTTCGAGGTTTGAATTGTTTAACCGTAGCTGCAAAACACTGCAGTAGGGCCTCTGTGAGCCTCCCAGCTATAAAAAAACAGATGATGCCTGTTAGTGTTGCTATAGAGCCAGAGTGGCATTTTAGGATTTAAAGAGATATGCAATATCACAGATATTTTCTCTCTGCTCCAGCAAGGGATGTTGGCAATGCAGCGCTGGAGCCCATTGCCAAGGATGGGGAGGGTTTGGGGGCAAAAAGCTCTGGATCTGTTGCCCCTTTGCTGGCCTTGTGTCTTGGCTACAGCTGTTTGGCAGCACTTTATACCAAGTAAAGATGAAAAGCCCAGTGCTCATGAGGCAAGCTTCCAATGAGGGGAGGTCACAAAGGGTTGCTGAACACATACACAAGTCCTGACTTAACAAAGTGATGCCTAGTTTTCAGTAGCAGAGGAGACACCATCTCAGCTGTGGGAGAGCTGCCCAGCAAGTAATTGCCTGGGAACCGCAGCATCTCTGTAAGCACTTTGGGGTAGTCAGACAGAAAGGAGGGATACAAGAGATGAGAAAGGTCACCGAGTGTATGAAAGTCAGTGCTTTTTGACACGTGGGATTTGCATTGCCCAGAGTGACAATGTCTAATGGAGCAATCCAAAGGTTGAGCAGGGGACTGACAGTCTCCTTGAACTATTAATTACCAGTCACTGATAGATTCTTGCCACTCCACTAAAAACATAACTGCCTTTTATTTCCTATTGCAGTAAGGCTGAGTTTAATACTCTTGTTGCTGAATTACATTCTTTGACTTTGTTGCTTTTTCAGTCAAGACTTTACTTCTGTTCAGCAGCATGTACTCCTCACCTTTTGCATGCAGTACTAATCATGCTTTACTGTGTATTTTTAGATCATTCCCACAGTGTGCAGAGATCTGTGGGGCTTTTTTTACACTGGAATATCAATAAAGCTGACTGCCCAAGCTCCTGGTAGACGTCCTGCATCATTATTCTGATTGTCCCCTGGAAAAATTAAATTGTTGCAATGTGAGTGCAGAGCAGGGTTCAAGGTCCACTGCATATGAAAATGGAATTGATTACTCCCAATGAACAGAGGCTTGCAGCACTTAAGAACATTATACGATAAATATGTTGGCACATACCATGCATTTGGCATGCTAAGTAGTTTACTGAACTACTCCCTGCAGCGTATTTTAATGAAATGCTGACAGTTTGGCATCTTATTGGATAACTGCGTTCAGTGGCATTGGTCACAAATGACAGATGTTAAGGAAGGCATACAAAGTACTCCCTAAGACGGCAGCTCCTCCACGACTCTCTTCTCTGTCGCTACACTCTTGAAATTTATCACAGCCAGCAATGAGAAATCAATAACAAGCACATGGCATTCCTCCAGTTCAGCATCTAGAAACTTCTGTCTGTAAAGTCCCATAAAAAAACCTGCATGCAGAGAGTATTTTTCCTGAAGAACTTGGCTTTATTTGCTAAAGGGATGCCCTTAGCAACATATTTTAGGTGAGGTGGGAGAAAGAGCAGCTTGCTGACAGAGGGGCTTTGCCTCACACTTGGGCCCTGCTCTCCTGCATGACACACGGGGGATGTATCTGAGGATGGATGGAGTAGGGAAGATGTAAGGACCACTCCTGGATTTGGACAACATAGAACCTGTGGCAGCCCTCCCTCTCCACTTCTTTTTTGTCCCTCTTTTTATGTGTTTTTTTTTTTTTTTTTGTGTCTGGGGATATGTTTATTCATGACACAAGATAAGAAAACCCAACTTTAATCACAGGTGTTTTGGGTTTGGTTTTTTTTAGCTGAAATACTTCCACGGTGGAATTAATCACATTTTACAGACAATTCTTCCTATCTCATATCCTCACCTGCTCCTAATCCTACCATTACCTGAGGTCTCTTGCTAGAATAATGTTTTTCTTACATTGCGTGCACCAGGACTATAAACAAATAAACTGATAGCACCTCACCTCTCCCAGGATCACAGCTCCCTGGGAACAGCGAAAGGTTGGGACGTGGCTCTGATTCTTCATATTGTTGGTGCCACCCAGTGTTGAAAGGCTGGAAGTGACACTGCAAAGGCACACGCAGGAGAAGTCACAAGCAACTGGTGCCTCTGGTGTGGATTCCACAGCCATGACCGCACTGCCAGGCCTCTTGTGGCCATGCACTGTCTGAAGACCACAATGCGAGGAAGAGTCAGGAAATGAGGGGTTCTGTTGGATTTCAGATGCTGATTGGGACCAACTAGCATGAAAACCCATGTGGGTAGGCACCTAGGTGTGCTTAGTATCTATAGTAACTGGACATCTCTCAGGTTATTCTCCTCCCACTGTGAAACTTTTTGTATTGGGATGACTGGCTGGAGCACTTCCACTACACAGAGACATAGTGACGAGTGATGAAGTCACACGTGGGTCTGGTCACACATCTTAGACGAAGGTCTCCATGTCGAAGACAGGACTCCCTGTGCACAGATCTCTGACACCAGGTGCAGTCAGGTCTTAACTGAACCCAGTGGTCTCTATCTGTAGTTCTTTCCATTTCTACATAGCTGAGGGGCTCATCACGCTGTGACCTACGGTGTCCAGCAATGAAGAAGAATCTGTCCTGTCACACTGCCAGTCCAAGAGATGCAAGCAACATGGTGAGGAAAGAAGGAACTGGGCATCTCAGGCAGAATCTGTGAGGTATTAAGAGTCCATACATGGCCAAAATACTAATGGTTAAGTCCCATTCCCAATAACTGATGTAACTTTCACGTGGGCTAAAAACTTAAAAGAAAATGGTGTTCTCTACACACTCTCTAGTGTCCACCTTTCCCATGCATCAGCCAGAGATGTGATTTAAGCAGGACTCTCAGTCTACTGCCCACATTTCTTCATCAAAAGGCTCATCCTTTTGCTGGTTCTTCCTTAGGTGTGAGAAGAATGACTGTGGGGAACACTAGTTGGTGTTCTCATGTGTGTTGAACAGATTTTAGGACCCATATTGACAGGAAAGGCTAAAAGTTCGGAAACACACAGGAAATGTGCTCAGGACTTCTGGTGTATATATCATGTCTGTTTTGATGGTTTATCCATAAATCCAGCCTTGTCTAACCCTGTGAACACTTCCATCACCTGCAGCACATGCACTGTTAGAGATTCAGGTTGAAGGAAAATGGAGAGCATAACCTCAGTGATGCAGAGAGAGAGAGACCCAGCTTCATTCTTTTAGAAGTGCAAGCAGTAATATTTCCATTTTTGGGGGTAGCATTCAGTTCACTGAGCAGGGGGAGCATGCAGACATGAAATACCCAGCTGTTACTGGGTAGAGTCTAAGTCAGGCTATGAAAACAAAAGAGCATCTCCATAAGAAGAGGAAGAGAATGTTGCCCTAGTGACAACCTGAAACTTGCAACAAATCAGGTGTGGGCAATACTGACAATGGTCCAAACTGGAGCAGTCTCCCCAAAAAATTAACCTTCCCCAGCACAGAACAGCACATGTTCCTATCTTAAATGGATTACATCTATTTTTGGTAGACACCTGAGGGGTTTGCCTCCTTTCTGTTGTTGACAGCACTAGCCATATTGCTATGCCAATTCACTTCTCTCTGAATCAAACTGAGCTGTCCCCATGAGCATGCTCCTCAGACCATGTTGAGCCTGGGAAGTTAGTTTGGCTTCAGATTCATATTTGGTGGAAAAGCAAGACATTTCCTGCCTCAGTGTTGTTTTGACATTGAAAGACAGGTGTAAAGCCACTCTTACAGGGTTGAGTGAACAGATGACTTAGGGACCGTCAAAGAGATCGACTGTTCCAAGTTCCCCTTGGTACTTTGCTCAATTGGTGCAACTGCTCCGCACTTCATCCATCAGAGAAAGAAGTCAAGTTCACTGTGACCAGTACTGGAAAGCAAAGCTGTTGAAATAGGGTCACAGAGCAAATGCATTATACATCCTTGCCAAGAAAGGGGTCTGTATAGGAGAGCAGGAGAAAACACCTGAGCAGTAACAAAGGTAGAGCTTCTTCTGAAGAGCAGTGGAACTGCAGCTCTGAATTAAGATGGTTCCAACATTAAGGTCTATCATTTCCACCTTCTGAAGAACTCCTCATGTCCTTTTCTTAAGTTTTTCCTCAGTTCTGACAGATGGGGACATCCACTATGTTCACCTGTCCAGACAGGAGCTCCCTCTTCTCAACATGATCTTTCTGCTGTTTCCAGGTCTTCTGGATGCAGGCTGCTCACTTGTCACTAACTTTGCTAAACAGTTTTCACCCTTAGTTCCACCTCAGTCCTCTTCATAAATACATACCTTTTGATCAAGAAGCTGTAACATTCCTTACAACTCACAAAATCATCTCAGAATTTTCCAGAAATCCTGTACTTTGATTGCCCTTCCTTGGATTTCACTGGTTGAATTGTGATCCTAAACCTGTCTATTCCACAGGTACCATGACTTTGACTTTCTCAGAAAGAAATAAACACCTCCAGTAAGATACAATTCTTTCTGTGACATGCTCTTCTCTTCTCCTGATTAGTGCTAAGAGGCAGAGGAAACTTTTCCCTTGAGCGTTTCAAGGTTCCTGGTCCCAGCCATTAAAGGGACAATATCATCTATCCCTTTAAGAATGATTTTGGTGATCAGTGACCACAGATGCAATGTCAGCCCACGGTGTTTAATTACCCTCATATGAAGTTTCAGCCAAGAGGAGTATCATGGTACCTTCATGTACACCATCCAGGGCTTTACATCACCAGTGTTTATTAATAAAAGATAAAAGTTGTGAGTCAATGCATGTACATATGTATCAGAGTATTATGGTGACAAAGTCACTAGAAGAAAGTGTGTTCTGTCTTGGGCATTCAGGTGATAACTTCTTGTCTAAAAATATGAGAAGGCATTTGACCTAAGAGAAGAGCATGAGCATCCCTAAACTTAGTACTCCCCACTGCCAGATCCCAAATCTAAACTGTTTCCCTCCTTCCTCTTCCTTTCTTCCATACAGGTCTCTGCTCCTCCAGTGGCCATCATCTGCTCCTAAACACCAGGGACTGTGGCAGACTGTGCTGTACAATAGTATGTGACCAGCCTATGGCCCCATGACAGGCCAGACCTCACCTTCTCTCACTTCTTATCACAGAATCATAGAATGTGTTAGGTTAGAAGGGACCTTAAAAGTCATCTAGTCCAACTCCCCTGCAGTAAGTGGGGACATCTTCACTAGATCAGATGGCTTAGACCCTCACAAAACCTTAGCAAAGGATTCATGCTGGATCAGGACAGATCGACTGTCCCCAGTTAACCCGAAAAAACATGTTGTGGGGTTTGGATCATTGTAACTGGTTTTTCCTTGGATTGCCAGGGCTACATAATGTCTCCCCATTCATTCACACTTTGCAGCCCTACTTTGACCATAGATTCCCACCCTGTCCAGTTAGCCAAGATCTCTTTCCTGGGCCTTCACAGAATAACCCTACAAACTAGCATTGCTGGAGGAAGACAGGGTCTTGCCCTATGTCCACTTTGCTCTTCAAGGGATTGGTACCTAGCGGTGACAGAAGTTAGAGTGGCTCTTTCACGATGCTTTGTAATACCTTTTCACTTACACTTCTTTTGTCACCAGCCTGTCTCAGCAGTAACTCTCCTCACTGCCAGCTGGCCATCTTACAGCATATATAAACCTACATTTGCAATCACAAACCCCAGGCAAATGGACAGCTGTGCCTTACAGAGGATGGTTTTGACTAAAATGCCATACATGCAGTGCGTTAATGCATGGACAGAGGTATAAGCTCCCAGCTGTGGAAAGTCCTTTTCCAGTCCTGTTGCCCAGAAGGACACCGGCAGCAGCACAAAGCAGCAATAAATCAATCAGACAGTCTCTAAGTGTATTGCATAACCAGGCAAATAAACAAGTACTAGAAACAATAAAACACTGTAGTTATTCTCACCTTGTCAGGCCAAGCCATTCCAGACAATCAATAGGGGGTACAGGAAAGGTCACCGACTACCTGAATAAATCTCATCAAAAAACCAATGGCTAAGCAGCGGTAACTCCCTCTGAGAAGACAAAGCCATGGCCTTTAACGAAATAAACCTGAGATTACAAAGTGGCAGTGAACAAGTATCAAAGCATAAACACTACCAGCTATGGAAATGTTGTAGAAAAGTAGGATGTTTAAAGCATTGATCTTTTTTGCACAGTTTCTTACAGCTACAGAGGTCTTTATTTCCTTTGACACATGGCAGAGGAGTTTTGGAAGAAAATGTGTGCTGATCTAACCTGATGGATGCACTTGTAAAGTCATACCTTTAGACACATTCTGATGTTCTGGAGGGGGTTTGTAGTTAAAAAGAAAAATAAATAAAGGAGAGGCTGAAGTCCCTCTGGTTGCTCACCCTGGAGAAGAGGAGGCTGAGGAGGGACCTCATCACAGTCTGTGGCTTCTTGACAAGGGGGAGCGATGGGGCAGGCACTGATCTCCTCTCCTTGGTGACCAGTGATAGAACCCCAGGGAATAGCATGAAGCTGCAACAGGGGAGGTTTAGGCTGGATGTTAGGAAGAGATTCCTTACTGCGAGGGTGGTCGGGCACTGGAACAGGCTCACCAGGGAAGTGGTCACAGCACCAAGCTGGACTGAGTTCAAGAAGTGCCTGGATGATGCTCTCAGTCCCATGCTCTGACTTGGCTGGTCTGGGTGGAGCCAGGAGCTGGATATGGGTCCCTTCCAACTCAGGAGATTCTGTGATTCTAAAGATATTGCCCAGACTAGCACATTTTTACATAGGTCAGGTGCTGGTTTCAAACCATTTCGGGACAGATTTTGAAGTCACCAAAGTCACCTTCACTGAAAAATCCAAAGTCAGTCTCTTTCCCAGGGGTTAGGAAAAGTTTGGCTGAACACTGATTCCCTGTCCAGAGATGTTACCACAGTCACATGTCTTGGTGGATGCACTTGAGAAGGCTAACATCAATAATAATGCTAAGGAAGCTACTATTTTCCAGCATGTGTTGGTTGAAAGGGAACAAGCTTCAGCTGTGAACTATTCATTGCTGATCTTACTCTATTTTCTGGCATGACTGACTGTCACCTGCTGCTCCATGCCATCCAAAACACTGAACACTTATTCTCCTGATATGTGTTATGGTACGACCACTGTCCAGTAAATCTACAGCTTTATGGAAAGCTCCATGTCACTGTGGCTCTGCATGAGCCACAAAAGTACCTGTGACATGGTAGCAGATGCTGCTATATGATCATTTGCATCTTCCAAGCCTCCCCCAGCAGAGTCCATGATTCTGCTTGGATGTTTGGCAGAAGCCACCAGCTCCATATCCATCTGTGCTGCTAAAAGCTAAAGTGATTGTACATTAAACTCTGAGGTTTGTTGACAGTTATAGGCAGGATTTCCAGTTCTTTACGTCCACAATTGTGCAGACACCAGGTCAGCCATCAGCTCTGCCCACTCGGTGTGCTGAGCCAACAGTAGATTGGCATCACTGAGTACTTGGAATAAAACAATTATCATGGCTGCTTCATCACTCTCTGTTGACAGCAACAACAAACAATTACTCTCACAGGGTGAAAATCTACAGGGGAAAAGGGAACTATACTATCCCAGCTATGTGCCCAGGTGTCGTGGTTTAACCCCAGCTGGCAACAAAGCACCACACTGGTGTTTGCTCCCTCCCTTCCAGGCGGATGGGAGAAGCAGAAGGGTTCATCATGCATAATGTCATAACTCCAAACACTAACCCCTTTCCTTCTTCTTCCCTCAGTTTTGTTATTGCTGAGCATGACATTAGCAAAAACCAGCACATTCTCCAGCCCTTATTCTATACTACTTCTATCATGCTCAGGTCCCACATTATTCAATACACCCTTACTAACCAGTGCCCCCTTCCTGACCTTTGATATATACACAGATACCATTCACTTAGTCTATGGACCACCCCTGTAAAATGTCCATAAATCCATGACTGTGAGCTCCCTTTGTTATGGTGGTCACTCAGGACAGCAGAGGTGGTGTGATGCATCAAGGTACTGGGCACATTGGAACACAAGTTCCAGCCTGTCCAGTATAGCAGCACAGGTACAGCAGCAATGTCCTGGCCATCTGCCAGCTCAGGCACATCACCACTGCTGTTATCAAACTCTTCCAAGCACCGCAGAGGAAGATGAGAAACAGTGCAGCTCTGCAGAAAGTTACAGAAGCTCCATCCTCTAACCTTGCTCAAAGGAGGCGAGAAGCTCTTGAATTAAAATGCATCCTCTGTGCCAGCTATGTAACTCTCATACAACTTGCTGATAAACTGTGGGTAACTACAAACCTGCAACTTTCTCCTGCAGAAGAAGCCCCTGGGAGAATTTACAGAGCAAAAACCTGCCATTATCTTGGCTTGCGCCCATCTTTTTGAGTCAGATCCTGCCACTGTTTAGCACAGCTCCATTTCACACACCACCAGGGGTGGTGTCTGATGGCCTGAGGCAAGAACTACTCATTTGTCCAAATAACATTCAGCATAAGCTCCATATGATAATTAATCAGTGGTCATCAAAGCAAGAGATACCTACAACATATATGATGTTTATTACAGACTCCATGTGGGGTTTTAACTGCAGTATTGCCATGGAAGGATTTCTTTTATTTAAAGAGAATCTTATGCCTTGCAAAATGTTTTAGAGTGGTTTTATTTGGTTTGGTTTTATTTTCTCAGATTTCTCAAGTAATTCCTAGTAAATTCTCAAGTAAATGGTTCTTTCCCCCTCTTGTTTAGTAAAATGAATGTGAAAGCATCACCAGGATTAAAATAGTCCCAAGACCTCAACTTTGGTCCAGTCATTAAGCAGCATCGCTACACCAGAACATACACTCCTCATAAAACACAAGAGAACTAAGGCTCCTTGAAATAAGAGATAAAGTAAAATATGAAAAGTGGGAGGAGGGGGCAAAGGGACACATACACGACACCAAAAATATCAACCGCCTTGGGAAGAAAAAAAAAAAAAGATCCAATTTTCCAGAAGTACAAATTCATGACTCAAAGCTCATGATTTTGAAGTTTACACTTCTATTGAATCAAGAAAGATTTTATTTTTTATGAGGAAAATAAGAGCTATACTGCTGTACGTTTCAGTGTCTTGAACACTAGTTTCAAAAGCTCATTTTCAAGAGGCATCCTGGGATTTGGGACCAGACCCTTAATGATATTTAGGTATGAAACTTTGACTGAAATCATCAGCAGTGAAGGGAAAGGGAATGAACCTGAATATTTGGCTGCAGTGACTCTCAACCCTCTCAAAGACTGGTGGGAGTCTGAGAATTATGTTTTCTAGATCCAACTCCTGACTGGTGAGGACAGGAAATATTTAAGATGTCTGTGATGCATGGGGCAAGAGCTGGGCTATTCAAGAGCACAGATGGTAAATTTACAGGAAATTTTGCAATTTCTGTCCTGTCAAGCTCTCCAACTTTCCTTCAGGAACACAACAGAAAGTGACCACAGACCTGAGTTAATAACTCCTCATTACTAAGTCACAGAATCACAGAGAATCACAGAATCACAAAATGTCAGGAGTTGGAAGGGACCTAAAAAGATCATCTAGTCCAACCCCCCTGCCCATGCAGGATCACCTAGATTAAATCACACAGGAATGTGTCCAGACTGGTCTTGAATGTCTCTAGAAAAGGAGACTCCACAGCCTCTCTGGGCAGCCTGTTCCAGTGCTCTGTCACCCTCACACTGGAAAAGTTTTCCTTCCTATGCTCCAGTTTGGACCCATTACCCCTTGTCCTATCACTGGCCATCACTGAGAAGAACATCCTGACATTTATCCTTTGCATATTCATAAACATTAATGACTGTTCACACACACACACACACACACACACACACACACACAACTCAGGCAAGAATGATCTGAGTAAATAGAAGTGAGATAAAATGACAGGTCATTCAGCTGATTTGTTCCCAGGCTGCCACATGTGTTACTTGGAAGTGTGATACAGATTTCAACGGGATAAATTGGAACATTTCCCTTTTCTTAAAATTTGGTGCAGTGATGAATGATATCTGATAGGGCAAATGTCAATTTGAAGTTAACAGAGATCATCCTCTCCAAGACAACAAAAGTTTATGTTACAGAACCAGGTTTTATCTTTCCTTTTTGATAAGGAAAGAGGCAAAATATATCCTGTAATATCTGCTGCTCTGTTTGCAGAGTCCCTTGACACAGAAAGCTTGTTTAAAATGATGTATTGTAATGCTAATTTCTATAGTCCTCAGCAGCATTTAGGGCTTCAATCACTGAAAACTCTACAGGGGAAATTTTGCTTTTCCAATGGCTTCTTTTGATGATCTGGTTGGTTGGTTTCTTTAAAAAAATAAAAGGAAAAGGAAAACAGTAAGACTTAAAATACAAGACCTAGAAAAATGTAAACCCTGAAACATAAACCAAGCAAGGGCTTCAGTAGAGTAGCAGAGACATATGTTCAAAGAGAACATTACAATGCTCTGGTTTTGCTTCAAGCTCAGTGTTCCTCTCTCACTCCTGCAGCTGTATAAAGTACCAAATATGGAAAATAAAAAGACAATACTGGCAGTTTTTCAACTTTGTTTCTTATCAGCTGTTTTCAGCTGAAAAATTGGAGTTTGGGTGGCAGGTACAGCCTATTCCATTCCAGCAGAAGGAATCAGAAGCAGTGGTTGTTGTCCCAACGGGCACCCGTGAGTTGTGGGACCAAGGGTGGGTCTTGGCAGTGAGCTCTAGATGTCCATTTCACTGCCCATGGGCCGGGGGCTGGGCACCAGCAACCCCATGTGAGGGTACAAACTCAGAAGTGCAGAGGAGTCCCAGGCTGGGGGACAAAGCCTGAGGAGCAGAGCATGGAGATCAGCCATCCTATCCAAGCTGTTTGTGCTCTGGGGAGAAGCATGAGCTGAGCTGGGGGCTGCTTGTGGCAGTTTGCCTGTTCAGTGGGGCTGGGTAAGGCAGCAATGGGGAAGGTGCTGGTCAGCAACTGTGTGACAGCCCAACATCTCTGTTAACATGAGAGGGGGAGGAAGTGTTGAACAGTCAATGCTTGCCATGGACTGTAGTCCCCTTGGTCCTGTTTGCACATCTCTCTTTGGTTCACTGATGTGAACTTCTCCCTAGCCACCTGATCCAGCAGTCTTATTGCTATGCTGAGCTTTCATCCCACTGCTCTTCCTCCTGCTCCAAACTCGCTTTCTGTGGGTCAGGAGCTCCAGGGCGCTCCTCCTGGACAGACAAGATCCATGTGCTGTTACACTCTGCTGAATTTACAAATGCCTTGTATTTAGTTCACCTGCTATTCTCTCTCAGCTCTTGACATTATTTCTGCTATTTCTTTCTGAGTTATGGAAGAGGGAAGAAAATAAACCTTGTACTGCCATGACTGAGCCATGCTCACAGAATCACAGAATTGTAGGGGTTGGGAGGGACCTCGAGAGATCATCAAGTCCAACCCCACTGCCAAAGCAGGTTCCCTAGAACAGGTCACACAGGTAGGTGTCCAGACAGGTCTTGAATGTCTCCAGAGAAGGAGACTCCACAACCCCCCTGGGAAGCCTGTTCCAGTGCTCCATCACCCTCACCATGAAGTTCTTTCGCACATCAGTGCAGAACCTCCTGTGGTAGAACTTGTCGGCCCATCGGCAGGCAGGTGTTCAGCCATCATCCTGAAGTCAATGCCACACCAGGCTCTCAGCTTCCCCTCAGCCCACCCCCACTTATAAATGGAACATGATGTTGTAATGTATAGAGTATCTCCTTGGCCAGTTTGGATGACCTGTCCTGGCTGTGTCCCCTCACAATTTCTTGGGTGCCTCCCACCTTCTTGTGAGCAGGACAGTGTGAGAAGCAGGACAGTCCTTGACTGTTTGGAAGCAAGTTAAAACATCAGTGTGTTATCAATGTGATTCTCATCCTAAATCCAAAACCCAGCACTATGTCAACAGGCAGGAAGAGAGTTTACTCTACCCCTGCTGAAACAGGGACATGGATACCTGGCTTTTGCTGGGTGCTCTTGTGGCTTCTGCGCTGGCAGGTGTGAATGGGGAACCTCTGATTTTGTGTGTAACCTTTAACTAAATCATACTGGGCACAATGGATGCAATTTTTCTTCAGGAATATCAATTTCACCATTGTAGTAGTCTCTCTTTTAGTCTGGCACCTTTATAGAGGAGTGAGTGGAGTCAGGAACATTATTCAGCTCACCTTTAATCAGAGCCCTGGATGTCTGCAAATGAGATCCTAGTAGAGATGCCCAAGGGCATCTGAGGTAACTGTGTGAGGCTGATGGATGCAGGCATCTGTGTGTGTCAGCAACCAGATTCTGAGTCAAGTGATTTGGAATAGACAGGGAAATATTCTCTTCCACAACCTTCATGGAAAATTTATGGCAGAACCAGGAGTTAAAACTGGAGTTAAATAAAAGATCTCGACCTAATATTCTCTACTAACTCCAGCAATTCTTTATTTGGTTTCCACATGTTCTTTTTTTTCAGATTTCCAAGCCTGGAAAACCTCACTCCAATCCTGTAAAAGTTAAATATTACATTGCCACAACCTTTCTATTGTGGTAGCAGGGATGGGGCACTTCATGGGTAGCTCCCAAGGAGCAGCTGGATGTTCTGTACTCTTGGTACTTTGGATAGATTTCCATGTTTTGGATAGGTTTCCCAGAAATTTGAAACTGGAGCAGACCTTGTAAAATTTGTGGAAATGTCCTTTTAGTGATCAAGACTTTGGATGCAGAAGTCAGACAGCTTTTATATCATGACTCTCTGCCCTGCTGCAGGGACTTGTACCGAAATAACCAGTCTGGGTTTATGAAATAGATTGGATGACAGGAATAGAAGTCTCTGGAGAGCTGGCCCTTTGGAAAATCCCCTGAGTGGCTAATGAAAAATTGATGTGCAGGGCAGAGGTCGAGTTTACTTCCCCTCTTACCAAGGGACACACATCAGTATGTCCTGAGGTTGTGGGTTTTTTTTTTTTCAGGAAGAGTGGGAATTCATGACCATGAGACTTGATTATATGATATAAGATTTAATGAAGGTGAAAAATAGTTTGAACAACTTCCAGAGGAGATGCTGGACTTTTTGAGGGAGCTTCTTGAATGCCCAAGGCAAGGTTTTGTCTCCTGGATGAAAAACATAATAAAAGGTGAGTTGTACCATGAGGTAGTAATGACATGAGAGGCAATGGAAAGAGATCGGTTAGTCCCTACTTGTCACAGCAGCCAGAGGCATTGTATGAATCAACTATGTGAACTTCTCAACTATCAGTCAGTTATGAATCTTCTGAAATATGTTTCCTTTTTAAATTTTGTTCTCCAGACAAAAGAGAAATCCCCACATTTATGTAACTGGTATCAGTTTCTGCAAGTGAAAATGACATCATTACTGACAAAATTACTTGGACTTGTAGCAGAAGAAGGACTTATCTAAGTCTGGTTCCATGCCATAGAGGAGTCATGATGTCCAAATGGACATAGCAGATATGACATAAGACCTATAAGAAATTTGTGCTGTTCCACACTTAAGTCTGGTTGGGACACCTTAAAAGATCTCATATGCCTGTGTGAGGGTAAATGGAGGAGATTCATTAGATGTCACATGCAGAAAGTGACTCCAATGCTCTGTGTTTTAGGAAAGCCTGGTCTAGCACTGTCTTGTAAAATCCTCTCCAAAAAACTGTAACATCCTACTCATGGTACCATTCAACTGACAGCCTTCCTCCAAATTGCCAAAGACTCACGGAGAACAGTAGCTTCACAAAATACTTATTCACTGACTTTGGCTTTCAGAAAGCTTCTGAGATAGATGCAGATTTGGGTGCAACAACTGTGCTTTGTCTCTTCATGCACAGCATGAAGGGCACAAGAAACCCCACTCCCACTAAAATTATCCTTACTGCCAGCTGGTATTAAGTTCATTCATCCATTTGTGTTGGGATTTTTCTTTAACAGAAAAATTCTTGTGATATCAGAGGGTGGATGCAGATGGCTTATTACTCTCATGGATCTGTGGAGCGTTCCTCAATCTCTCAAGTGAGTGACATCAACAGCAGAGGAGGTTTGGTCATCTCAGCACCTCCAAAATTAAAGGTTCTCTGTTCTTTGAAGTGTGTTTCCATTTTGGTTTTGTTTGGTAGGGTGGGTGGGGAGGGTGGGGGATGAGGTGGTTCTGCCCAAAGAAATCCATATTCTTTAAATCCATTTCCAAGGAGTATGTTGGATATCAAATAGATCTCTAGTTAGGTTTGAAAGAAGAACAAAGTCATGTCACATTTTTCATTAAGTCTTGGTCATTTTCAAGGCAAAACAGATTTTTTTTGTCTCCGGGTAGGAGAGGAAGCAATATTTTCAAACAAAAAGAATCCAACAGATCACTGAGAAAGTGAAGGGAAAAAAAAAACAAACCAAAAAACAGGAAAGATTTAAAATGAGAACTGCCACTCTATTGTTCAAGAAGAGTGGAACTTGTAGCGTACGTTGAAAAAGCGGCCCCTGCACAACAGTAGAGGGAAGGAATGATCCACATGGTAAGCCATGGGAACAATTGTTGTTTAGCTGTGGTACACAGTGACATAGCACTACTAATCTGGAAGGTCTGTTGCCAAAGAGGGGGGATTACACAAAGAGGCAGTGGGCATGTTGCTCTTACCTCATTTCTAGGCTGCACCTGAGGTCTGTGTTTTAGTGCTACTGCTGAAGGACACCACAGATGAAGCATATCAGACCGATGAGAAAGGTAAGGAACACAGCCCAGCTCAGCTGACAGAGCTCCAGAAGAAGCTGGCGTTGATCACTACATAAGCTGAACGGGGCAGAGAGGAGACAAACTGCTTCCTGCAAGTAAGCTACAGTGCAACACCAATAGGTGCTAGGAAAACAGTGTCCATAAAGCTTAGCGTTTTTGCCAGAATTCTTTCATGGAGACTCACCCTTGACCTTCAGCTATGACTTTTCAGGAATAGAGATCCAGACTCCCAGGTCTCATGTGTAAGGCAAATTATAAATACAGCCATTCCCTTGCAAGGTGATGGTGGAGTGTGCAGAAATCCAGGTCTCAGATTTTGGCCTTAATGATGTGGTTATCTGCTCCCAAACAAGCCATCTGAGTTCCTGATGAGAGCCGTGAAGATAAAAGGATAAGTACAGGAATGTGATGGAGGTCACCGCAATGTGGGCACCCATCACAAGCCAGATGCTTCACACCCCAAAAATGCCTTTTCCTTATTTCCTGTACTAGCTTTTTATTCCAAAGGTGTTTGAAGTGAGGTGTTCTCATAGGTGAGGAACTACCTCAACTGTTTTCTGTCTGATCAACTGTAGGCAGTACTTCAGTCAGAGATGAAGAAATCTCAGAAGAAAGTTAGGCAGGCAATTAAGCTGGCACACACCAATGAGGAAAGGCACAAAGTCGACACAGTGCTCTTTTTTGATGAAGCCAACAGATCAGAAGCCATTTTTGCAGTCAAAGGGGTACTGTGTGATTTCAGTCCAAATGGAGAGCTGATTCTCTCTGACCCTTTAAAAGTAGTAATTGCTTGCAACCCTTGCAAAAGGCATACCAAGGCAACTGTAGAGAAAATTGAAAAAGCTGGCTTGGGGAGTGAAGACACACTGGAGAAACTGGGCTACTTTCCTTTGTGGCTGCTAGTGTATTAGGTCAAAGCCCTCCCACCTAGCTTTCGTCTTGTGTGGGATTTCAGAGAGCTGCAAAGCCTGTACATCAGAGAGATTGTGAAGTCCACTATGAAGAACAAGATTGCATTGGAAATTCGGACTTTTTTGACAGTGTCATTTCAGCAGAAGTTTCTCACAAAGAAGAAAGATGAATGCGAAGTTGCCTGTCTTTGGGATATAGGACTCTGGATAAGCATTGCACTCTGATTTTATAAATTAAGAGGCCTGAATTTACCTCAGCCTGAAGAGAAGAACAAAAAATAACAAGAGTCAATCTTAAATGATGCACAAATGTTTTTGGCTCCTTCATTGGGAGCACTCAGAGAAGATCATGGAGAGACCTTGAGCCCTGTGAAAAGCCAGTGCTCTCTATTTCCAAAAAGCAACTTGTTCAGTGTGCAAACCCTGACTCAATCCTGTGCCTTAAACACTCCCTTATGGATGATGCTCAGCAAATTACAAAGCTTGTTCTTCCACAAGCAGAAGCATTGGCAGTGTTTTGGAAAAGACAGTTAACTGGCATCCAAAGGAGGAGAGGACAGCTGGGCTTTGCCTGCAGGTACATGTGCTTCATTGTAAAGTGAAAGTGGTCTTAATTTTCCAGTTGAGGGATGTTTCCACACAACCTGCATTAAAACACTGGAGAAGTTCCACTGTTGAACAGTGGTGGGCTTCTATCTGTCCTCTTCGGCTCCCACCCCATCACATGCCTGGCTTCTGCCTTGTGGTCCTCTGCAGTGAGGGTGGTTTCTGATTCCCCTCTTGAGCCATATGTGGTGGGCCTGCTAACAGACAGGTTAGAGTGTCTCAACTCCTAACCCTGAAGTTCAAGGTTAAGATACTCAGGGCATCATTCATTGCCTGCAGACAAATGACAGACACCACTGCTGTTGGCATCCCACCAAGCCTCCATTGGCACATTAGATGGTTCAGGCAATTCTGCAGGTTCTAGATAATTCCCACTGCCTCTGACATCTATTTTCAGGAGTTGTTGTCCATGCCAAAGAAAGTATCCTGGTTGGTTCTCCAGTGACTGTCCATCTGACTGAGACAGTTCAGCTTGAACAAGAGAAGGCCATGGGATCTTATCACTATGTATATGTACATGATGGGAGGTAGTAAAAAAGATAGAGCCAGATACTTCAATGGTGTGCCATGACAGGAAAAGAGGAAGTGAGCACAAACTAAAATACAAGAAATTCCATTCAAATATAATATAAAACTACTTAATCACAGAATGTGAGGAGTTGGAAGGGACCTTGAAAGATCATCTAGTCCAACCCCCCCACACACCTGAGCAGGATCACCTAGATTAAATCACACAGGAACGTGTCCAGATTGGTCTTGAATGTCTCCAGAGAAGGAGACTCCCCAACCTCTCTGGGCAGCCTGTTCCAGTGCCCTGTCACTCTCAGTGTAAAAGGTTTTCCTTTTAATCCTGAAGGTAGTCAAACATCTTTTGGGTTATAGAAACATTTTATTCCCTAGTTATCAACAGTTAGGGCATTTATGCCCGTTAGCACTGGGAAGATAGATGGGGGGAGGGTGGTGGGGACAGAATCTTACAGGAGAAGCACATCTTCCCTTAGAGGAAAATACAACAACAACAAAAACCAACCAAAATCAAACAAGCAAAATAACCCCACACACACCCCCCAAACAATAACAGGAGGTTGTAAATCTTCCATCTCTCATAATCTTAATATCCATGCTGCTTTGGACAGCCAAAGTTTATTGATTTTTTCTGGTATGGTGTGGTGTACCAAGGAAAACAGGTCAATTCTTCACAGCAGTTATGTACAGTACTACTACTTCTGTCATGCTTACTGCCTCCCCAGGTGAATGGATGTCAATCCCCTTAGATGATCTGATGGCCCTAGACAACTTAATAGCCAGTATAGGCCATCTCACAAAAATTACTGTTGATGAGACATTCAAGACCACTTTACAGGGGTATCTCCCAGCACATAACCAGTCTCTTGATTTTCATCCACTACCTACCCAGCTCTGTCTCTTACCCTGTGTTACATTTGCTCCATCTACAGTTTTAAGTAAAGCAGGTTGTATTTCTACCCTTCAGAGAAAAGTATCGCTCCAATGTAAGAGGGTGGTCTGCTTGCAAAAAGCATCTATAATATGTGACTGCATGGGAGTGAGCCTAACAAGAACTTTCATTGGTAGCTGCAGATCCAAACATACCTTCTCCTGGTGGGAACAAGCAAAAAGAACAAGCACTGGATAATGCAGTGAAGAAGCTGGTGATAAACGCAGATACCATGGCCTCAAATATCCACCCTTGGAAATCTCTGTAACAACAATGGGTTCATCCCAATGCAGAAGATCCTTCAAGCAGAAAAATGAATTTTACCCACTGGGGTTGAAATTTCACAGGTCACTGAAGTTGTGACTCTCAAGCACACAGATGCACACAGTCTTTTCTTTGTAGCCAGCTTTGAGGGTGTACAGCTGGCTAACTTGAGCCCTGCCTGTTAAAATATATCTTGTCTTGTAGCCGATGGGATAGGAATTACACAACTCAATGAAAAATTGCTTCTTGGGGGCTTTCTTTCAGTCTGGGGAGAGATATAAGGTCCTATAGAAAACAATTCATCCTACCTTCATACCTGCTTAGCACATGACTTCCCCTGGAGGGACCTTTATGAGTGTTTGGAAGATTGTAGAAGTGAAGCAATTGCATAATTAAAATCAGGCAGAAGAGATTTCAGACATCATATCTCTATGGCACCCCAAGCTTGCCCCCATGATACAAATACAAATTTTAAAAGATGACAACCAGCTTTTTGTATTCACAACATGAAAATTACATGATTATTTGTGAGGGCCCAATCTGAATGCATCAGTAGGCTTGAGACAGCCTTCTACATGGTGGTGGTACCTTCATTACAATACAATAACACAACTTGCATCTGTATGTCACAGCATATGTGTGCCTGGCCAAATTAACACTGGCATGTTCAGTGCTGGAGAGAGCAGAAAATCAAACAAAACCAAAGATCCCTAGGAAGCCCAGAGATTTGTGGTGAGTATCCATTGTGTCTCCTACAGAAAATTTCTGTAGGGTGTTTTTCAAAAGCTGTAGGAACTTCAGCCCTAGAGTTGGAGGCAGAAGGTCATCACATTTATAAAACACACTATTTTTGAAGTCTACCAGTGGGTAGTCATCTCATCAAGAGGTACCTTATGGATCCCCCTAGATTCCATACAGTTTTTTCAGTTTCTTCTCTAGCCTGTCATAAAACAAACAGAAAACATCCTCCAAACACAATTGCTCCAGAAAACAAGTTGAATATGATGCATACTGTGTCCAGACACAAAATTGAGGTCTTGATGGAATGAATTCATAGCAAGAATTCATAGTAGCAATAAGCAAAAGAATTGTTACTTTATTACTTGCAGTGACTTAATTGTGACTTATTCTACTAAAAAGCAGTGTGTTTATAAGGTAGTTAAGGTGTTAAGACATTTTTAGAGGTGTGTTTTGCTTAATTAATGAACATTACTATCTCCATCTGCTACATCTCAAGCATCCAACCCAAAGAAGGATGGTTGGACTCAAAGTACTTTGTTTTTACCCTTGGGAAGACCAGCAGACAACGAGAGGTGATTTAGACACACAGTGGACATTCTCTCACGACTTGTAATAGTTCTACAGAGGTGTAAAACCTTCAGATGGTGCTTCTCATGTCATAGCAGAGAGAGCAGGGATGATAGGAGCTGCTCAGCACAGTCAAAGGGATATGATGGGGAGTGATGATGTCTCCATTTCTAAACAAGGGAACACTGCCATGGTAAGGCCATACTTGCCCCTCTGCCTTTTCCTCCAACATAAAAATAAATCTCAATGTCTAGGTTTGGAGTGGAGAGCACATGGGGTGGTGGGTGAGCCAACATGTGTGCAGTGCAGCTTGGCATTTGACTAGCTATTCCCCCTCCATTTGAATGGGAAACGCCTTTTCTACTCTCTCCCAGCACAAGGTCTCCATATTGGCCAGATTCTCCTTGGATGAACATGGATGAAGATAAAGACTGACCATATCATGTAATGCTTGCTGCCCTGACAGCTAGCTGATGGCATCTCCATAACTTGAATCACTGAACCTTCAGTTAGCCATGACTGAAGCCAGCCACCCTTGGCAGCTGGAAGCCACCATAACAACCTGGGATGGACCTGAGTTTTTCAGCTTCATCTATCCATCCATCCATCCATGGCTTCATGTAGAGCTGCCACAGAGCCCTAAAATGCCACAGGTATTGCAGGGTGTAAGGTCAAGGACAGGCCGACCCTTTCGGAAAAGGCTGAGCCTTGGCCACCACCTATTTCAAGGCCTTTCTTTGCAGACAGATGCGGGTTGAGAAGGAGGAAGAAGGAAGCTTGGAAATTTATATCATCTGCCAGAATTCACCGAAGAGGAAACTAAATTCTTCCAATCTCACCCTAGGCAGGCAAGTTTGGTTTTACTAATTCATCAAAGCTTCCTCTTTTCGCTTTGTGACACATTCCCAGCAAAACATAAAGCCATAAATCACAGAGCAGTGGGATGATTGATTTAACTTAATAAAGGCAGACGGTAGGAGGAGAAAGTAAATCATACAGATGGGCTTGATTTGTGGCTACAGAAGCAACGTGCCAGCGTGCGTGCACAGACAAAACATACAACTTACAGTTCTCTCCACACCGCTGCAACTCAGCCCTGTTACTTACCACACTCCTGTAATCACTGCCCCTCCAACCGCCTGCTTAGACACCCCCGTTACTGCCAGCTCGTTTGCTCAGAAGAAACCTTTTTGTTCTGTGAAAAACCTTAACAACATTCCTCGTGTTGACCCGTGAAGGTCCCTGCTGGCTGTGTGACAGCTTGCATGGTGGATGACAGCACTCATCCTAAACCTGATGTTGATGGAATCAAGAAGGTAATTTTGTGGTCCTGGAGGATGTAAACCTCTGTCTGCAGTACCAGTTCCCATCTCCTCATCATCCCGGGGCCAACCAACAGTGCCCAAAGCCCAGCTGTCATACAGCTGTTGTGGCTGCATGGCCATGGCTTAGGCTGCTGCGGGTGTTGTACAATCATCAGGAAGAGCCATGAGACACCTGCAGAGCAGAGCCAGGAAAGGACACAAAGTGACATCATGGCCACAGGCAGGGTGGTTGAGGTAGTATCGCTATCAGCTCAAGGGTTCATCATATAAAACCCATTGTATGAAAGTATAAAACCCTCAGGAAGCAAACAAGGGGTGGAATAATGACCTCATCACCACCGAGGATGTGCTCTGAGGCCACAGAGACCAGTTCTTCTCCCCCTGAGGTGGAGCCAACACAGGCTCTGGGTGCTCTACAGGGGTGCTGAGCTCCTGGTGCTCATCTGGGTAGCTCATCAAGCACCTCATTTGCTGTGTGAGAGATAGCAAATGCTAGCTTTCTTCTCCAGAGATGTGCATGTCCTGTTTGCAGCACATCCTTGTGTGCGCTAAAGGGTGCCCAAGCAGAGTGACCCCTGGGTGGACACTCAGATCTCACTGGGGCTCCTGTACTAAACACCACAACCCAGATACAAACAAGATACTCATAGGGAAAAAGACAGACTGTCCATCCACAGCAAATTGTAGGGCCTGGTCATGCAGTAAGAGCCCAGCCAGGGCTCTGGGTCAAAGTACTCCATGAGAGGCAGGAAAAACGTTTAAAGTCTGCCAGGACACCTTCTAAGTCAAGGCTTATTAAGGTTGCTGGCCATAGGCTTTATGCAAAGTTGCAGTTACGCTGATTAGTCTACTTAAAGTGGTAAAGGAAGAGCTTGGAGAGAAAATTGCAAGTCTAGAAAAGGTAAGGATGGATTTAAAATAAGAGACTGAAGCTCTGAAGGAACTGAGGCAGAAATGCACGTGCCTCTGCATCAGAGAGCCTGCCATCCACACCAGCAGCAGAGCAAGCCCAGGCAGGATGCAATGGACGGCTTGCTACAGCTAATACAGCAGAATCGGAAGATCAGGACCCAGACTGGCAACAGGCTCCTGTGAGGACAATGGCAAAAGAGACTCGATGCCATGGATCTGATGCTTTGGTTTGCCAGAAGACAACTGAACCTTTGGAAGAGACGTGCAGCCACAGGCTGTGGCTGCAGCTCTAAAAGAGTGGTTCCTGGGGGGACACATTTGCTCCTGGGCCAGGAAGGAGCTGGCTAGTCTGATCCTGGGATGGCTCATGCAGAGTCACCATGTTACTTGATCAGCATATTCCCCTCTGACTGCTCCTCCACAAAGTGGTGGACCCCCAACCCTCCCTGCTCACTGCTGGCGCTCAGCTGATAAGGAAGGGATGGAAGAGAAGGCAGAGCCTGGAACAAACCAGAGCTGTGTGACACCTGCTGGGACACTGTGTGGAAGCTGCTGCACAGGGGTGGTGGGTCTTGCGGTAGCCCCAGGAGCAGTGGTGTGTGAACATAACCCCACCACAGCACTGTCCAACCTCGTCCCAGTGTTAGCAGCACCTTGAGAAGAAGCTGGGGAAGAATGCTATGGCCCAGTGCAGAGGGCTGTGGAGGCACTGTGTTCTTCCTAATTGTGGTGTGGTTGCTCAGTTTGGAAAGAAGAAAAAGCTGAGGGAGGACCAGAGGGGTTTTCCTTAGTCAAGAAAGCAAGTACTGGATACAAGAGCAGATTTCATGCAGAAGGGACAGACAGCAACCTAATGCTGAGGTTCCAAACGAAACCTGCAATGATGGATGGATTGGTACCAGCTGCAAGGGCAATTCCTGAACCTGTAAATCAACAGTGTTTGACTCAGCTCTAGCTTAAGAGGAAAGTCATTCAGGCAGAATAATTTTACAGAGCACAGATAGACAGAAAATGTAAAGAGAAAGAAGAGGATCTGTGAAACAGTCCCAGCAGTAACAGAATTACAGTCACCAAATGATAGGGTTTGGAAGGGACCTCTGGAACATTTGCCACTAATTCTGTTCTCCACAGAAAACAAAGCTAAAAGAGAAAAGCCAGTATTCCAAGGTTGAGGCAAAGGCCGGTGATTTTGCTGGAGTACTGGAGACAGAGACAGAAGAAGGAATTTCAGCAGGTCACAGAGTTGAGAACCAAAGGAGATAACTACTGAAAGCAAAACCATAAATGCTGGGAGAGGGATAGTCATTAGTACCTTTTTGGAACAACAATCCAAATTAACTAGACCACAGGAGCTGGATAAGGAATAGTAAAACCTGACCTAGACAGACCTGCTTCTGCTCAGTAGGGATGCCAACCTCCTCAAAACCTCCAGATGCTACTGCCCAGACCTGTCCATGCTTTACAGGGGCAACCAGCAACTGGAGGACCGATGCACTAGCAAAGGGTAAAGTCCTCAGAGCTGTGCATTACAGAGACACAGTGATAGGGCAGCTGCTCCAAAATCTTTTAGGAGACAAAAAAAAAATTTCACATAAAAGGACATTCCCAAAGCTCCAACTCAATGGACAGCATGAACTGAACATTAAAGGAAGATTTGGGAAAGATGGCCAGCAGCACAGGAAAAGGCCAAAATGGAAAACAGTCACTCTAAAAATTTGTCTTCTGTCCTTGTAAAATATGGATCCTCTTCTCACATGGCAGTGACCAGCCAAGAAATAAGACACCTCAGTCATAGTGTGTTGCTACTTAAGTACCAGATAGAATCATAGAATGTATTGGGTTGGAAGGGACCTTTAAAGGTCATCTAGTCCAATCCCCCTGCAGGAAGCAGGGACATCTTTAACTAGATTAGGCTGCTCAAAGTTTCATCAACCCTAGCCTTGAGTATACCCAGTGACAGGGCTTCCACCACCTCTCTGGGAAACCAGTTTCAGTGATCTACCACCCTCATAGTGAAGAATGGTTTCCTAATACCCAACCTAAATCTCCCCTTTTCTAGTTTAAAACCATTACCCCTCATCCTATCACTACATGCCCTCATGAACAGTTCTTCCTCAGCTTTCTTATAGGCCCCTTTCAGGTACTGGAAGGCCACTAAAAGGTCCTCCTGGAGCCTTCTATTCTCCAGACTGAACCAGCCCAACTCTCTCAGCCTAATAATAAATATCAGCTAAAAATATTAAGTATTTCATAGCTACATATTCAAATAAAATATAGTATAAAAGGAAAGGAAAAAAAAAAAAGACAGGCAAGGTGGAAATCTCCAAAACTACAAAGGGTGTAACACAGGAGGGCAGGCTGTGTGCCAGCACTTCAGTGAAACCCAACAGGGGCTCTCCAGAAAGGTCAAGATCTAGCAATGACCATGGAAATTGGTGGCCCTGCACACAAAAATACCAAAACAAAGAGCAAACACAACTCAGAGGATTAGTTTTATCAATCTTTGTTCAAGCTTTGTGAAAATGTGCTCAAAAATATAACAATCTGGATGAGTTCTGTTGGGTTGTGCTACAGGGTGGTCCACTGTAGGACAAGAACTTAAAGGAAGCAACTCAACTTGCTGATATTACTCTTGACTACACTAAGTCCTTTCAAGCAAATGTGTAAGTATGTAAAGAATCTAGTCTAGGATAGGTGATAATAAATAATTATGTTAATTATTTAACTGTGACAGAAGTAACAATCTCAGACTGTACAGGTAGATACTACAGGAATGTATACCCATCTAGTAACCAAGGCTTTTTCATAATGGTTCCAATGCAGTTAGTAACTGAAAAACATAGTTTGCTACTAATAAGCTTAGTCCTTAATCAGTTTTAAATCAGCTTCTCCTTTAAAGGAAAAGAAAGGAAGGTAAATACTCTGATTTTTAATAGTACTGAACATGCTAGTCGTTACAAATCTCTTTTTCTGTCCAAGCTGCAGCAAACATCAAGAAGCAATCTCTGCAGTAAGACGGCCCAGGTGCAGAAAACACAGGGACTTCAATAGCTGTCGTTCTGCTGCACTAGAATGTCACTCTGGCTTTACTGCTTGTTTATTTACACCACATATAAAGACCATTTGTTTACTAGTGGTAGAAGATGAAACTGATGGATATCAAGCAAATGAAGAACAAAAAAAAAAATTGAAAGATCGCAGACAAATAATGGTCTCGTTGGCTCGGATATTAGCTAATAAATTAGAATAAGATATTTGCTTTGTTCCATAAATAAACTTACAATAGAATATCTTGCTCTATGCATAATAGGTTCTTGTGCCATCCCCTGTCATTAGGAGCTACTGGAGTTTATATAGATTACTGACATCTGCATAGACTATATAAAGATGAAACAAATATATTTTATCTACTAGAAAATACACAAATGAGAACACTGCCATCACTGAAGGGAAAGTATTAAACATCAGAGAAACCAACTTTTATGTGTTTTTATATGTCAAAAGACATTTTAATCTGTCACATGATGGAAAGTATTTAAAAGCCCTGAGACTGTCCCATACCATGTCAGTGCTGTTCACAGACGCTTTCCACTGCCCAGGACTGCCCTGTCTTAACCATGGTCTTGCACTTTCCTCGTAAGCACGGTGTGTGAGCTTCTTCTTGTGTCTAACTGGGGTAAAGAAAATACTGGGCCAAGTGCTTTCATCTTTCTTGACCTCCAGAATTTCAGACCTTCTAGCGATGGTGGATTCCTACCCTGGAGATGATGCCTGAGAAGTTACAGCCCAGGAGGAACCAACACAGACCTCACAGGGAACGTTCCTGTGCTCTCTGCTCCCTGCTCAAAATGACGCAGCGCTAGGAGGAAATTAAATGAGTTTGAAGTTGGCCATTTCAGGAACCTCAGTGAGGTTTTGCACTCTTCACTGATTTCTGCAATGGTGGCTCCAGAGGTCTGAGAGTTGCTTTGTGAACCCCAGAAGTGCACAAGTAGAGACAGTCCCTTCCTGCAACAGTCTATGGTGTAAGTAGACAGGACAAGTTACAGATGACAAGAAAGAAATATGATTATCCAAGTTTTGCACAAGGGAAATTGAAGTTATTTAGATACATAGAGAGTAAAAATATTTCAAAAGCACAAGGTAGGATCCAGCACCCAAATTCTAACTGGTGGCCAGGCACCTAGTCCAGTACATGTTCTAAAATGCTTCCCCTAACTGACCTGCTCAAGGTCGCAAAGAAAGTTTGCAACAGCACTGAGTACCTGTCCCTGAGGTCCTGAGACACAGCAAATTAATCACAAGGCCACCCTTCCTTCTGAACAGCCTCTCAGCACCGCACTCACATTCAGCTGAGCACAAAGCATTTGTATGTTATCAGAACACCATTAAAAGGGAGACCAAATCCCAAAGTAAAAGCACAATCTCTGACTGAGCTAACACTGATGAATACTCCTTTGCAGAATTTGCCAAGCTCTGCTATTGATTAAAAATAATTAAATGATAACATACATTTCGCATTTACTCTGCTATGGCTGCTGGTGTGTTTCTAAGTGGGCAAACTTCCCTGTGATCGTGTGATTTGGTTTTCATAGTGCTGCAGGCTGAACAAGGGTATAAATATGCAAAAGCTGCTCCATTTCATTGTTACATGGATACAAAGCAGATGGATAGATGAACAAAACTCCTTCTTAGAAAGCAAGTGCCCTTGTCAATACAGACTGCACCCATCTGGCTCATCACTGCACCCAGCTTGATGAAAAGAAGGTGAACACCATAGTTAAACCCTATCCCATTTTTCTGAACACACTGAGAGTATTAAGAGCTTGGTGCATTGCTTCTGCATCAGCAGGCACTGCATCCCACTGGACAATGCCTTCTGGACCGCGCTCTTCTACCACTTGTGTCCATCCCCCTTCTAAGAAAAATGAGTATCATTCAACCCATGCACCATGGCACCACCACAGACTGCATCTGCAGTGGGGTGGCTGGACTGGCACTACACCATCCAGCCACCTTGTGAGGGTCCTGCAGTCCAGGCATTGACCACCCCTGTTTGAGCAGTCAGATCACATCTTCCTTGGAATCCCTTCTGCCTGAAGCCCCCATCCATAAAGCATAGCAGAGACCAGGCCTCAGTGCTCAGACCAGTGGCCTGCTGACAAGTGACTGGAGGTGGCCTGGGTTGTGTCTCCCCTCTGCTGAAGTGACTCAGTGCCTGTGTGTCCCCATATCTACCATTTCCTACTCAATCCCAGCCACTGGGATATGGTCTCTGGTGTCTGATAAGGCAGGACCTCTTTCCTTTTTTCTCTCCATAAGAAACTAAGCTTGTTTTCACTCAACACGTGCCAACATTTTGTACTGATACATCTACCCTCCTGTCCACATCGGTTCAAACTGGATCCAGAAGTTACTAATGGGAGAAGAGCAGAGGGAGAGAGTAATAGCTTGGTCCCATAAACCTCACTTTCTGGGTAAATTAAGCCAAGAAGCAGCGATTTACAATCTTGGTCTGGATTCACTGCCCTTGTCTCCTACACCAATCCTCCCACTATCCCATGTGAAAATAAAGCAAAAGCAAACCCAGTAACATGACCCCAGAAGAAAAAAAAAACCAAAACCAAAGACAAACCAAAAAACCAAATGCTTTCTGCAAAGAAAGCATTCTGCCAGGATGGACAGAGAATTATTTTTATGATTATAGACACTGCTGTAATGCAGCTCACAGCTCTGAAGGACTGATCAGGATGAAGACCTCCTGGGAGCTGTGCCAGCAGGAACCAGAGCAGGGGGTGTTCCCACAGCCAGCTCTGCCCCAGGATTTAGGTGTTGCCTCCCCAGGAATCAGCAGGAACTCAGGACCAGTATCCAGCTCAGTTTCAGGTCTAAGTACAGTCTGGGTGTCATCATCAGCATCCTCCATCCCACACACCTGATAGAGAACAACTTAACGATGCATGGAGTACTGTGTTCAGTTCTGGGGTCACCAACATATTAAGACATGGAGCTGTTAGAGAGAGTTCAGAGGAGGGCTATGAAGGTAATCAAAGGCTGGAGCATGTCTCTTATGAAGACATGCTGAAAGAGTTGGGCTTGTTCAGCCTAGAGAAGAGGGCAGACCTTATTGCAGCCTTCCAGTACCTGAAGGAGCCTATAGGAAAGATGGAGAGGGTCTGTTTATCAAGAAGTGTAGTGACAGGACAAGGGGTAATGGCTTTAAACAGAAGGAGGAGAGGTATAGATTAGATATGAGAAAGAAATTCTTCCCTGTGAGGGTGGTGAGGCCCTGGCACAGGTTGCCCAAATAAGCTGTGGCTGCCCCCTCCCTGGCAGTGTTCAAGGCCAGGTTGGATGGGGCTTTGGACAACCTGATCTGGAGGAGGGTGTCCCTGCCCATGGCAGGGGGTTGGAACTAGATGCTCTTTGGGGTCCCTTTAAACCAAACCAGCCTGGGATTCTACATTCATGGAATTGAGAAGCCCAAGCAAAGGAGTGAGCATAAAGTTATTTTTCTATGAAAGCCAACTGCCACTTTTGGCAGTTGGGGGAGACACAACCTTCTTGTGTACTTCCTACTTCCAATGAAATATGTCAGGGTGGTGGTGGAGAATTCAGCTTTGAAAGTTTATTTACCATTGTTATATGCGCTCATTTGGCTTCTCTTTGTGGCTATATGCAAACATGTAAAGTTCTTGTTCTTAACTTGCAGAGCACTTGGTGATGCCATATAGACCAGCAGACTCCAGGACCCCCAGCTGTGAAACACTGTGTTCGATGATGCAGATGCTTCCCCTCTTACAGGGAAAAGGAGATCACATCTGGGAATCTGGCTTGCCTGAAACCTGACATCAGCAATCAAATCACTCCAAGGCAGATAATTAATTGTGGCTCATTCCCAAAGGCAGGGCACCATTATCATATGCTGATTTACAGTTGTGCCTTCATCACCTTTTCTGCAGAAGATGTGAGGAACTTGTGTGGAAAAAGTACTTTCTTTCACTAACTTTTGGGTTCAGTTTAAAGTGATGACTGCTCAAATCAATGGTATTGAGTTGCCTACAAACAGACAGGAAGGTGCAAGAGGTGTTACAGTGATAAATATTCAGTAGGTATCTGAAGAATGAGAGTATAAATATACAAAATTGCTCTGCTGCATGGTTATATTAGAAGGTACAGAGGAGTGCAAGTCCTTTTCTTTGTATTTTTTTCTTTTTTTTTTTAATTCAGTAATTTTGTTTCTTCTCAAGCATTGAGTTCAGCAGTGCACAGAGGATGTGGGACGGTGGCCTGCGCGGCAGCAAGTCTGGCATCATCACCATTGCTGGGAACAAGGTACCAGCTACCACCTTGTACCTGCGCCTTCCCTGATCCCCTTCTTGGGGGCTGCTCTGCCCTGGGGGGACAGAGACAATGGGTCCAAGGTGTCTGGTGTGGTCCTGCCTTGATACATTTTGTGGTCTCACATCTGGGCACCTGCAGTGCCCCAAATCACATGAATCTCTGTAAAGCTCATCTGTTTCTTCCTAAGCACTTAGAATGCAGAAACTACTGAAGGGCAAATGCTCTTTTAATGGTCAGGGCTAAAATGCCATGGCTGTGTGATGCTGCAGACAGCTACAGGCGTGCTCTTCTTCTGTTCTTTCCCCTCTCCTCGCCCCATCTATCTCGGTTATGCAGAATAAGCCAAACAGTGCCTTTCTTCCTTGTGTGCCTACAAACCTAAGCATATGCAGCTAAGCCAAATCATGCCCGTGAAATAGGAGGAGAGGGGGGAACCAGTAAACCCCAAAACCACTGCGGGCATGGGGGACTGAGCAAGGCATCCTGACCTGTGCAAAAGGCCCAGGTCTATTGCCACTCGCTCTCATCTGTTTGCACTGACAGCTGTCTGGTCACTGCATCATCAGTTAAACGTCAGTGACCCTGAACCCCTGCCAGGGGATAAAATCACCACCAGGGTCACTTCTCCAGCAGGGTGGGGACACAAACAATGCCACCCCCGCTTTGTGCTCTCAAGTCAAACTGGTTTCAAAAGTTAGCTAAGAGTTTCCTGTACATGCTGCTTGCGCCAACAGGAGGGACGAACTGACCTTCAGTTTTTCTTTGGAAATTCAACTATTACTCAATGTAAGTGTTCCTGGAACATGCACTTGCTGCCTTTCTGGAAATCTGTAGATCTTCTCCCTGCCTGTACAGACTGCACTGTTGCTACAATCTGCTTGTAGTTCACCCACTGCGTTCCTCTCCCTCAAACCTAAAAAGTTTCCTTTCTGCCTTGCCTGTGGTCAGTTCTGTGACCCCACTCTTAGCACTCTTCCTCTACTTCTTAGCACATAGTTACATGAACTCAGCTGATGTGACAGAGCGACCCTGCAGTGCATTCTTTATTTTCCAAAGCTGTCAGAAATTGTCCTGTAATTCCAAGGAGAGGAGATGGCCTCGGTACCAACTGAGAAGTGCTGGTGCTGCAGACAGACATGTCAGTTCTTTATACAAGTAACTGGTCCGTTTATAAGGCTAAAACACATAATATTATTCCCCAAAGCCCATACATTAGCAAAGGAGAATGTGTTAGTTTAAAATGCTGACACAGAGCAGAATCACAGAGCTACAGACTGCAATGGACCTCTGCTGGTCATGTA
This sequence comes from Heliornis fulica, assembly GCA_013399135.1. Lineage (NCBI taxonomy): Eukaryota > Metazoa > Chordata > Aves > Gruiformes > Heliornithidae > Heliornis > Heliornis fulica. Next base: position 54,133 of record VXBZ01001331.1, read on the forward strand.
GCCATGGGTCCACTCAGTCACAACTTCAAAATAGCATTAGGTGGCTCGGGGCTTTGAAAGCTTGCTTTTTTCAGTGAGTAATTCTTCTCTCCTCTGCCCTCTGTCCCTGTAAACACTATTTCACATCTTGCCTAACACCACTGCAGGCACAGGAGCACCGCACAGGCCTCTGGACTTAAACACTCTCACTCCCCTCCCTCTGCAGCATCTGCACTGACATATCTCAACAATTAACAATTTCAGCTTCTCCTCTCCTTCCCACTATCCTTTTCCCTCTCCCTCACTTCTCTGTACAATCTGGGGACTAGGGAGAGCTTAAACACCCGAGCAGAACACCCTGAGCCTGGGGTAAATGGGGAGTAGCACCAGAAAGCCACCGGGACAAAAGCAAAGCAATAAATAAAGGATGACTGGGGAGCATTTTTAATATTGCTCCATTCCCGTTTGTGTGATGGATTAAAATCTCCATTCTTCCCCTGAGGGTATGGTTTACAGGGAACAGTGATCCCTGCAGCAGGCTGGGGAGCAGTACTTGCAGCAAGACCATCAGTTGAGTTTGAGGCCATCAAACCCCCGGAGAGGATCACAGCACCAACCGCAGCACCCACAGGGACCAAACCGCAGCTCCCCAGGGACCGAATCCCAGTACCCCTGGGGACCGGACCCCATCCCCCCGGGCCGGCAGCGGGTGCGGGCAATGCTGGAGCTGCCGTCCGCCGCCGGCTGTGAGGGGCCCGGCGCTCGGCCGGCAGCCGGTAATGCTCACGCAGCCCGCTAGACGGTGCCGTCCTAAAAGCCGAGGGAAAAAAAAAAAAAAAAAACAAAAAAAAACAAAAGGTGTTAAACGCCTACTGTGGTATCTCTGCTGGGGAGACTGGCTGCTGAGGAGCCAGGGACGCAGGAGGTCCCCAGAGATGCCCCCGAGCACCCACCTATGAGACCTGGCCAGCTGTAGAGACCCGCGATCCTGGGTGAGGCTGGGGCCGTGCTCCCTTACCGAGTCCACACGCCGGCACAAAAGGAATAACCCAATGTGTGAACTGCTGGATCAAAAACCGTCTGGGTGACTGAGCCCAAGGAGTGCTGGTCAATGGAGCCAAATCCAGCTGGAAGCCATTCACAAGTGGTGTCCCCCAGGGCTCAGTCCTGGGTCCAGTTCTGTTCAACATCTTTATCAGTGACCTGGATGAAGGGGTCGAATGTTCCCTCAGTAAGTTTGCAGGTGACACTAAGCTGGGAGGAANACCTGGGGGTATTGTTGGATTGCAGACTGAATATGAGCCAGCAGTGTGCACAGGTGGACAGGAAGGCCAATGGCATCCTGGCTTGTACCAAAACCAGCATGGCCAGCAGGTCTAGGGAGGTGATTGTGCTCCTGTACTTGGCACTGGTGAGGCCGCACCTCGAGTGCTGTGTCTACTTCTGTGCCCCTCCCTATAAGAAGGACATCAAGGTCCTGGAGCGGGTCCAGAAAAGGGTAACCAGGCTGGTGAAGGGTCTGAAGAACAAACCTTATGAGGAGCAGCTGAGGGAGCTGGGGATGTTTAGTCTGGAGAAGAGGAGGCTGAGGGGAGACCTTATCACTGCCTATAATTTTCTGAAAGGAGGTTGTAGAGAGGAGGGTAATGGTCTTTTCTGGCAAGTGACAGGTGATAGGACAAGGGGAAATGGCCTCAAGCTGCACCAGGGCAGGTTCAGATTAGATGTCAGGAAGAAATTCTTCACTGAAGGAGCTGTTGGGATGTGGAACAGGCTGGCAGGGAGGTGGTTGGGTCGACATCCATGGATGTATTTAAAAGATGTGTAGATGAGGTGCTCAGGGATGTGGTTTAGGAAAGGACAGGGACAGTTGGACTTGATAATCTAAATGGTCTTTTCCAACCTAGTCATTCTGTGATTCTGTGTTATCCAAATAAGTGATGATGTACCTTCTTGACTGGATACATCCCCTGTCAAAGCCAGCAGAGTACAAACCCCCTGGAAAGTACAGAGCTCAGACCCATATGTAGCCCAGCCCTTGATGCAGGAGAAGCTAGCCAGCACCAGCAGTGGGAGTAGACACCCAACCTGCCCATCTGCTGCACACCTTCTGGAGTCTTATCCCATCTCTTCTGAAACCAGAGAAAGGAAAGGCTCTCCTTCCTCATGAAGGGTCTGGCTCCAGGGCAGGGAAAGGGTCTCATTTCCTCCTGGCAGCACCTCAGAGCTGGAAGCACATGAAACATGGCTATCAACCACTCCAGGTATTTCCCACTGCACCAAACAGGCACACCAAGATGTAACACAACCTTGCCCCAGATGAAGGCTCTGCTCTCTTCTCCCTGAGCCGGGCTGGACAGACAGGCTGTGTTTCCCAGGATGTATCACATCTCTTTCTCAATGGCAAGTGACTGAGCCACCACTGTGAGGCATCCTGGGAGATGTACTGCCCTGGGAAGGCATCACTTAGCCAGAGAGCACCACCTGGGAAAGAAAATGGAAGGGGTAGTCACCCAAATCACTACTCCCATGAGGCACAGGCAATGTCCCTCAAGTAACAGTTTAGAAGAAAAATGTTCAGGGTGGGGAGGGATGAAATAAACAAACAAAAAAAAAAAAACAGTATAAACTATTGTTCAGCTGTTTTTCTGGTCCTTAGAAGATGCACCCTCATCACAACCAACAGAACCTTCCAGAGCAGGAATCAGGAGGTAGCACACAGCAGCACTTCCTTGCACATGCTGCAGCTATCACGTTATTTCTCTTTGCTTGTATTTGGCGCTCTAAGAGATTATGATTAAGCTTCATGTGAAGTTACATTATATTTATATGCTTTTATGAGGTGTAAAGGTCTGTTCTTGCATTTTTGTAAGTGCATAATGCACAGAAATAACCGCTGAGCTGTGCACCACACACCTATCCCAGTTACAGTCTTTGCTGTCCAAAGCTCCTACGGATTTGTTTCTTTAATTCTTAACATGGCACAAGCAAACAGTGGTGGAAACATAGTGACCCAATGAGTTAGAAGATGAGGTTCTCTCTTCACTAGTTTCTAGAGAAAGCTTCCTTTTGTGGATATTGCAGTCCTTATTGTAGCATGTCCCCATGTCCAAGGAGCAGCATAGCCCCCAGCTTTTGCTCAGACAAGGCGTGACCACCTAAATAACAGGGTCTCCAGAAGGGGCACTGACAAAACTGTGTTCCCTGACTTTGGCCAATATGGTCCTCTTGCTTTCCCACTTTTTCCCTCTAATTTTCTTTGGTTTCAGAGCAGCCACAACTAGGATACTCCAAGCTGCTGCACGAACCATCCCCACAACAAATGAGGTTGTTGCAACGAGCACAGGGCACAGAGGGCGAAGGAAATCCTTTTGCTCAGTCAAGGTGCTAACAGTTCACATCCCCTTAGATTCAAAGTGAACTTGGGTCTTACACACCCTGAGTTGTACCGTAGCAGTGAGCTCACAGACCATAAATAGGAGAGCACCTCATCACCAGCCTCTGACATTGCTTTTCAGGGAAAGCATTTGGCAACTGGGTCATGCTCACTAATGTCTGGTGATGACCAATGCTGTACTGTACTGAAGCATTCACCACAGCCAGCTCAGACAGAGTTACTGACAGGTCCACAAGCAAGATCAGGGCCTGAGGTTTTGTCTAAAATCAAGACTTTCTGCACTTTAATGGAATTCAATTAACAAACCAAATTACTTAAACCTGAGTGGGCCATCTTAATCTGCTGTGCCTTACGTGTTGTTTACAGACAGTTTTATGCTGCATTGACCATTGCTGTATAGCTTCTTTATATCAATGTAGCTCATCTGAGGAGAGACCTCATTATATCACACCAGGGGCTGCCCTGATTTAGCTGGAGTGATTTGCAAACACAGCAAATGAAAAGAGCACAAGCACTGTGTGTGTGAACTCAAACAGCTACCCATCTGATTTAAGCTAAACTAGGTTCAGACAAAGTTAAGCTGTCCCTATGCTATTGTAATAGCCTTAAATTACTGCACGTGCTTTTACCTTTTGCAGCTGGATAACGGCCTGTTAGTAAGTGAGACTGTAGGATGAGATGTGCCTTAGCTCTAAGCTGCCATGAGTAGGCTCCAAACACAGCCAGGGAGTTAGCTGAAAGGTATTATCTTCAAGCAGCAGCACCTCTTATCTTTCCTCCCCCGGGACATCGCTCCACCATCACGCACTAGCAGCTGTAAACCACTCACACAGAATCACAGACTGGTCTGGGTTGGAAGGGACCCCAAGGATCATCGAGTTCCAACCTCCTGCCACAGACAGGGCCACCATCCTACAGGCCTGCATCTAGACAAAGTTATTTTATTAATTTTTTATTAATTATATTAATTTAATTTTTTATTGAGATTAATGCAGATCTGTGTCTGCTTTAATGAATTTGGCCTCTCCCAGCACGGGCATAAGCTAATTGTCTTGGCACCAGAGCTGTGAGATGGTCTTCCTGTCACATGAGCACATGCCCCAGTGACAGAAAGCAGAGAGAGGCCTGCTCATGGTGAAGGGCACTGTAGCTGTGCTGCCTCTGGAGAAACTGGAAGCTACATAGAATCAGTATCTATAGAACAGTTTGTTGACTTCACTTGAGTACCAGAGATCAGGCCTTTTGTTCCTGGCTCTGCCTCCAGCTTCCATATACCCTAATCCCCTCCTCTGACTTAGCTCCTCTTCTGTCTTCTCCTCTTCTTTCTGTCTCTCCTGTACATGGAAGTCACAGATGTTTTGGGGCAGGAAACAATGCTTCATCCGCAGAGGTTTTAAAGCTGCCAGCCCTGAGCAGCTTGATCTGACCTCAGAGCTGATCTGCTGCGAGCAGGAGGTTGGATCTGAGGTCTCCCAATAGCTCCCAGTCTGAGCTATCCTACGATGCTGTGATTCACAGCACATAACACACAGAGACAGTGTGGGGTTGGGAGAGGGGGTGGAGAAAGGCTTCAAAGAATGAATACTTTTGCTTATAAAATCATCCTTACTACAGAAAAATACCTTCAGCATTCTTAAATATATGGAATTCATCACATTAAATAGGAAAGACTGCTGGGACATTCTACAATGTATTTATCTCACAGAGTGCTTTGGAAAGCAAAAGTAAATGAACAACAAGTCCTGTCTTCTGGGACCTTAGGCCAAAACTTTCAACTTTGTAAAAGTTTAAAGTCACCTGCGCAGAGGCTGAACAATGAAACTGTTAAAACTTCAGCTCAGTGCAGGATAGGCCACCATGTCTGAAGATAGACCGACATAAATGAAACCACCATGAAGGTCAGAGGCTATCTCCTGTATACAGCCTCCTCCTTAACACTGTTCATTTCCTCTGAAGACTCAGAAGAATAGTCTCAGTAACCTAGCAACCCTTTAAGTATAATTTATAGCTTCGTGATGTATGCTGCACAAAATAAGAGGACACATTCTGAAAGTTTTCGTCACAACCTAGTTTAATTTTTCATGGGTTTATTTTAATATCAAGACTTGACCCTAGTTTGGGGTTTTTTTAATCATTCATTGAGAGATGATTGGTTTGTATTCATTGTAGCTCTCAGTGAGGAAGTCAGTGGAGCCTGAGCTCATCTGCCTCCCACTGCAGCCTCCTCAGTGCCAAAGAGATAACTTCATTCTCCTGTTTTCATATTTTCTGGACCCAAAGCAGAGATTAAAACCTCTGTTTCAACCTGTGGAAAAGGCAAAAAAAGGTATTTCTGAGCACTGCACCATCAGTCACATACCCAAATCCTGCAACTGGATGACAGCCTGGGTCCATGCATGAGTGCTTGTCCTGTGGGCCCCAAGGCATCAGCATGGTGGCCTCTGCACCATGTCCTCATAGTGCCTGGGGCACAACTGTCCCAGCACAGCACAGCACAGCACCAACCTGAGAGGATCCCCCACAGCAGGACGTCCAATGCAGAAACCAATAAAACTCCATGTACACCAATGTGTTGGACACTCTCTGGGAGATCATCATGGGTCTTGGGAGACATCAGGGCTCAGGGACCCCTCACACAAATGGGTGGAGGTCACAAGAAAAGGTTGCAGCACAGACCTCTATCTCAAGCAGAGCTGCAGAGGTGATGCTGCTCTGCAGCTCATGGGGCTATCCTGCACGGCACTCTTCTGTCCTGAGACACAGGATGTATCAGTGCATGCTTGTTATCATGATCCTCTGACAAGTCCACTTTTAGAATTATGGTATTTACCATCAGGACCATAATTAGAAGCAAAATAATTAGTCCTGGTTAACTGGGGAGGTCCCAGCTGATTGGAGGTTAGCCAATGTGACACCCGTCCACAAGAAGGGCTGGAAGAAGGATTGGGGGAACTACAGGACTGTCAGTCTGACCTTAGTGCTGAGGAAGGTTGTTAAGATCATCTTGAGTGATATCACATGGCACAGTACAAGCAGGTGATCAGGCCCAGTCAGAGTTGGTTTATGAAAGGCAAGTCCTGCTTGACTAACTTGATTTCCTTCTATGCCAAGGTGACCTGCTTAGTGGATGCCAAGGTGACCTGCTTAGTGGATGAGGGAAAGGCTGTGGATGTTTTCTACCCAGATTTTAGTAAAGCCTTTGACACTGTTTTCCACGGCATTCTCCTGGACAAACTGGCTGCAGGACAGGTACACTCTTCACTGGGTAAAAAAATGGCTGGATGGATGAGCTCAAAGTGTTGTGGTGAATGGAGTTCAATCCAGTTGGCAGCTGGTCTGAAGTGGTGTCCCCCATGGGTCAGTGCTGGGGTCACTTCACTTTGTCAATGATCTGTATGAGATGGAGTACACTCTCAGTAAGTTTGCAGATGACACCACGTTGGGCAGGAGTGTTGATCTATTTGAAGGTAGGAAGGTTCTGCAGAGGGATCTGGACAGTCTGGATCAATGCACCAGAGCCAACTGTGTGAGGTTCAACAGTGCTGGGTTCTGCATGTGTGTCGCAACAGCCCAGGCAATACTGCAGGCTTGGGGAAGAGTGGCTGGAGAGCCACCAGGCAGAAGAGGACTTGGGGATATTGGTTAACAGCCAACTGAACATGTGCCCACAGTGTGCTCAGGTGGCCAGGATTGCCAACAGCATCCTGGCTTGTGTCATAAGTAGTGCAGGCAGCAGGACTGGCCCCACTGTGTTGTCGTGCCTCTGTACTTGGCACTGGTGAAGCCACACTTTGAGTACTGTGTTCAGTGTTGGGCCTCTCACTACAAGAAGGACATTGAGGTCCTGGAGCATGTCCAGAGAAGGGCAACTAAGCTGGCAAAGTGTCTAGAGCACCAGTCCTATGAGGTGCATCTGAGGGAACTGGGGTTGTTTAGCCTGGAGAAAAGGAGGCTGAGAGGAGACTTCATTGCTCTCTACAGCTGCCTGAAAGGAGGTTGTAGGGAGGGGGGGGGTGTCCATCTCTTCTAAGTAAAAAGCAATAGGTCAAGAGGAAATGGCCTCAAGTTGCACCAAGGGAGGTTTAGAATGACTAATAGGAAAAAAACACATTTCCAAAAGGGTTGTCAGTCACCAGAACAGGCTGCCCAGGGAAGTGGTGGAGTCACCATCCCTGGAGGTGTTTAGAAGATGTGTAGGTGTTACACTTAGGGGCATGGCTTAGTGGTAGAGTTAGCAGTGCTAGGTTTATGGTAGAACTCAATTGTTTTAAGGGTCTTTTCAAACCTAAATAATCTATGATTCCATGGAAAGAGTTTCTTTTTTTCAAAATAAAAGTATTTAATCAGTTAATTAGCCAAGCACACATCCAGGGGAGAGGAGTTGGGAGAGGAATGAAGTAAAGTTTTAAGATGTCAGAGAAGAAACACCAATCTTCAAAGTGTGAAATCACTTTCACTGAAATATTTAACTGTACTGAAACCAGTAAAGAAGAAACTGAATGAAATCCTGTGTGGTCCTGATGGCTACTGCTTTTATGTAACTAAGGAAATACTTCTAAATGAAAGTACAGATATGACCTTCCCCAAAATACTTATCTGATACTTTCTCACCTCCAGCAAGAGATTTAATAACTACTGCAGAGGATTCATAAGCTTTTGCACAAGATAGTTCTATATTCATGGCTTCATTTCCCCCCATAGAGTCATAGAATCATAGAATGATTAGGGTTAGAAGCGACTCCCAGAGATCATCTAGTCCAACCCCCCTGCAAGAAGCAGGGACACCCCCTACTAGATCAGGTTGCTCAGGGCCTCATCCAACGTGGCCTTGAACGTCTCCAGGGATGGGGCATCCACCACCTCCCTGGGCAACCTGTTCCAGTGCTCCACCACTCTNAACTGGTCCATGCCCTTCTTGTGTTGGAGGTTCCAGAACTGGACACAGTACTCCAGGTGAGGTCTCACGAGGGCAGAGTAGAGGGGGAGAATCACCTCCCTCGACGTGCTGGCCACACTTCTTTTGATGTAGCCCAGGATGCGGTTGGTCTTCTGGGCCGCAAGAGCACATTGTCGGCTCATGTTGAGTCTCATCCACCAGCACTCCCAAGTCCTTCTCCTCAGGGCTGCTCTGGAGCCACACTCCGCCCAGTCTGTAGCTGTGCCTGGGATTGCCCCGACCCAGATGCAGGACCTTGCACTTGGCCTGGTTGAAACTCACGAGGTTGGCACGGGCCCACCTCTCCGGCCTTTCAAGGTAAGGACATAATAACTCATCTTTTAATGAGTTACTAATCCATGATTAAATGTGTTCCTTGATCCTCAGAACCTTTTTTTTTTTTTTGAGTTTTAGTGATGGGTCTTCCTGAAAGCCTTTTGGAAATCCAAGTACATGAACCAGATTGCTCTGCTCCCATGTCCACTGGCTCTTAGCTATGAACTCTACAGAAGATAGTTGGTCCTTCCCAAGTCCACATTTGTCCATGTATTTTATTTTACACATTACTGTAGTTCCTGTCAGTTTGCTGAAGTTGGCTGATCAATCTCTCACCACCTGGAAAATTCAGGTGGAAAATCAGACATGTTTGTCACCTCCAGTTTTCTGTCACTAAGGCAGCTTTAATAAACAGGGTATACCTAATGACTAATTTAGCAACTTTAAATTGTCCTTTATATTCTTTCACAAACACTAAGCTCCTTCCACTGATTTAAGCACCATGTTGTAAAGCTTTCATTTCTAGTCTAGTAGATGAAGCCCTGAGCAGCCTGGTCTGACCTTAGGCCATATATCTCCTCTGGTTGTACCAGAGACCTCCTTATGTCCTTCTCAGCCTAAGACATACTGTGATCCTGTGGTGGTCTGATTGAAGACAATTCTTCAAAATTCATGCCCTTAAAGAAACATCAACCTCCTCCACTAAAACAATGCAAGTAATTCATGCTCTTCCTCTGTTATAGACCTATATTTCAGAACTTCTTCAGGTTTTTGGGTGTTTATAGGCTCTCTGGTAGGTTTCTGACTTCATGTGTTTTTAAAAAAAGATATCTTCATTTTTATAAATTAAGGTCTGTGTCCTGCCTTACCATGATTTTATATTTTCCTTCCCAGAGTACTTTCTGAACTTTGTGACTCATGGGATGGTCTCCCTGACAGCTCTTTCTGACCCTGTCCACCATGCAATAAACAATCCAGCATACTTTGCCAACAAATCTTGTTAAACCACTGTTGCATTTACTGTTGAAGTTTGTTAACTTATTATATCAATAAACTACATTAGTGCATCTCTCTTCTGAGCAAAGTGCAGGACTCCATCTGTGACAGCTCCTGGTGCTGATCCTCCCACCTAACAGCTTCCATTTCATCTCCAGTGCTCCTCTCTCTCCTTCATAGCTGGGCTCATGACACTTCCTGGGTGAAGTGGTGGCAGATTCCGCAGACCTCTAGGAAGACCCTCGAGGTGTACTGGAGAAAGACAAGCCATTGTGAAGGTAGAAATCTCTGTAGGGGTCTATAAGATCTCCCAGTGTCACATCCAGCAGACATCACAAGCCCAGTTATCTGTATGCTTGGCAGCCAAACTATCTCCAATTTTAGCTTTCATCTTCCCATCCCTGGGAGAAATTCCCCATGGCACTCCCAAAAGGAGTATCTTCAGAGCAAGCAGATAGAGTCTGCACTGTGTGGAAGAGGTCACTACTCACAGGACAATTTTCCCACCTGACAGCTTGCTGCCTTTCTGCCATTAAATTGTTTTCTCTTGCAGCAGCCTGGCTTTGCTGGCCAAGAAGTGAGATTTTTCTATTATTTGCCTCAAAGTCTTGGTGACAAACCATTTTTCTTTATTCCTATTTGGGTTTTCATGTAAATAGTTCTGGTTTTTGGGTTTGGGTTTTTTTTTTCCCCTTAGCCTCACTAGAGAGCAGTTTGTGCTGAATCAAGCCCCTTTTTTCCCAAATGGAAGACATCTTGCCTCTGATAAACTGGGAATCTCCATGGGGATTTAAATCTGCAGTACGATGAAAGTCAAGTTCTATCAATTATGTGTTACCCTACAGAAGACTGTTCATGTACCTGAACAAAGAGAATATGACAAAGCCCTAGAAGGTTTATCAGATTTGAGAGATTGTATAACAGCTAGAGGTGGTTAACAGTGGGTAGCATTTATATGTGTCCTGTGAATCATAAGCTTCTTCAGACTAGGGTTTAACACTGGAAAGTAGTCCCAAAATACCGTCTGCTTGCCTTCAGAAGCAGGGAAGAGGCTTTCTTCAAACAAGCAGCTGTAGACCCTATTGTTTCACCAAAGAAATTACAAGGGAGAGGAGGGGAGAGGCACGATTGTTGTAAGGCTTTGTGAAAATGAGTAGGCAAAAAATATCTTGGACCTAGTGGGAAGACAGACCCATTATCTTGTCAAGGTGATGGCATGATGTCCTGAGTTTAGGAAGTTAATCTCCGCAATCAAAGCCTCCGATAACAAGAAAGCTGCAGGAGTGTTGCTGGTGGGTGCCTGCTCACCCACAGGTGCTGCCGGGGCTCGTGCTCACGTGCCAGTGCAGGACGTCAAGCTCAGTGGGAGGCTTTGCACTGATGTCAGCAGCTACAGCCTGGTTCGTTGTCAGTCTGTACAAAAAGGATGCCTATAAACAACTGTCTTCACTGTGGTATTGGCTCCTTTGAGATTAAAAAAAAAGAAAAAGTTCCATTATTACAAATAGAAAATTGCTGAAAATTATGTGGGAACGGTGATTACACTCCCACTCACTGTGGTCCAAAGCAGGGAGGAAAGCTATTTCATTTTTCTCCAGGAATTCCTGTCTGCCATTCTGGGGTGATGTTGAAGTACTGGACTGGTTTGATCAAAGGCTTCCTACGCTGTCAAACTTGCTAATAATTCATGAAGTGTAAGGGCATGAAACCTGTCACAAAGTATGCTGTAACGGTACGTTTTTAAAAGATGTTGACTATATTCTTTCTACCAGCACTTGAAAATAGACATCTCTTTTTTTAATTGCTGAGTAGCTGTCAGCTTAAGGCTTAAAACACAATTTAATTCTGTGAGTCAATGAATCAATCCCTGCTCATGTGCTTCTGAGGGATGTGCTCATTGCAATGTCTAGCAAACCTTTTCTGTGACTTCTTAGATCACATCACGATGCAAATTTCACATCTAAGCTGAAACTATAGGTCCACTTAAGTTATGCACTCTGTGTAAAAGTCAGGCAAATGCATTAAGCCATTTCTTAATCTTGGACTAGATGACCTCTATAGGTCCCTCCCAACCCCTATCATTCTGTAAATTCATGTTTCTTCAACTGAATCTCAGTTGTACATACTCTGACTTCACTGTGAAGTATTTGGGATTAATGTCCACGTTTTGAAGAGCAGTCACAGATTCTGGTGACCTCAGTATCTGAGGGCCAATTTGAGAAAGTAGACCTGAAACTGGACACAGGACCTGATGGCACAAAGCCTCCTGCTCAAAAATCAGAAAAGATTGTTCTTGATTTTCCTGGCAGGAGACTAATCCAAGAATAGCTATTTCTGCCTGACTGTTCCTGCACTGTCGCTTTTATTCCAGGATGGGTTACACAACAGTGGGAAAAGGCAGGAAAGCTCAAGAGGAGGAAGAGCTTTTAGCTACCTCACAATAAGGTCCCTCACAATCTCCCCTCCCAAATCCCATCAGCCCTTTCAAATTCTGTTCACTCAGGAGACAGAAGAGTCCCTCCATGCCTGAAGGAAAGAACATTGCTACATCTGCCCTCCTCACCAAGCTGGTCTGCATCAAAAAGGCCCATCAGCACTCACCTCGGTTATGGGAATGCTGCTGCTTTCTGTCTTGGAGAGAATAGTGACCAGCAGGCAGCAAGCTGGCCAAGTCCTGAGCTGTCTGAGGCTCATCTGTAATCAAAGGAGGGGAAAAAAGTTGTCCCACTGAAAACTGAGCTTGACATCAGAAGGTGAAGTTCCCATTAGCTACTAGCTGCAACTGTAAAGGAAAAGATATGTTGAAAACAAGTGGTGTCTGATGGACCTCTCAGACTTACACATCAAAATAAGTGGAAAGCTAAATAATAGGACACATGTTTTGCCAATAACAGGTCTTTTCTGCTAGGAGACTTTTTGGAGTCATGGGTGGTAGATTACTTCTTCTCATTGAAGAAAAAGTCCTGGATATGAGATTAAATCATGAGCTGCTTTAATAAATTTAATATCACAACTCTATTCTCTGAACTTGATAATGCACAGTTTGTAAAGACGAGCCACCTGTTTGTGCTGTTTTGAGATAATTTTTTAACAATTGGAAAAGTTGAAATTACTTTTGTTCTTGATCATAAGTGTAAAATTATGTCATGACAACTGGGATGTGAAGGGAAATGGGCCAATGATACTGGAGACATACCTGTCAAAAGGAGATTATTCCCTGCCGTAGGTAGAATTTTAGATAATCATTGGAAATGAGTTGAGAAATAATTCTGCAATAAAACTTCTTGGCACCAAATAAAAGGGACAGATATAAAAACAAATGTCAAAATCCCAAATATGTATATTTAAATTCTTACTGGTGGTGTTTGCTAGACCAAATTTAATATTCAAGGTCAAAAGGAAACCTGTACAGAAAATCTCTATCAAAAGCAAGAGTGTTCATTAACCTGATTGACAGAAAAAAGCAGCATGGGAAGGAAGAAACATGCCTTTTTCCTCCTCAACATGAGATCAGTACATCGGTCAGTATTTCTGGAGCTTTAATTCAGATAAATGAATCGATTTGTAGATGTTGGGAGGTGGTGCATTTGTCAAATCCAGCAATTTTAGTCAAGGTGTCACGGTGCATACTTAAGAAATAAGATGTCCCAAATGATTTGTCAACTTTAAAAGGTACTGGCCAAGATTTGCATTTTAGTATTTGATCATTCCAAAGACTCCTAAAATGCTTTGTGACCATAATGAAATGTAAGGCACTGTTGGTAAGAATTGTCCATTCCATAGCACTTCTGTTACATTTTCCCATTTAAACCAGCAACACTGGATTTGTAGAGTGGAAAAGGAAGGCACTTGGTGCCATCAAGAAGAAGCTGGTGGCTCATGTGACTGGAAATAAATGTCCTTTTAGGACATTCAAGCCTCACTCCAAAATCTCTAAAATCAGAGGTGATGATCAAAGCACAATCCAGTACACAAGATTCATAGAATCATAGAATTTTTTAAGGCTGGAAATGACCCCTAAGATCATCCAGTCCAACCATTACCCTCCCGCCACCAAGTCTACCCTTAGACCATGTCCTCAAGCACCGCATCTACCCGTCTGTTAAACACCTCAAGAGATGGGGACTCAACCACCTCCCTGGGTAGACTGTTCCTGTGCTTGATGACTCTTTCAGTAAAGAAGTTCTTCCTAATATCTAACCTAAATTTTCCCTGGCACAACTTGAGGCCATTACCTCGAGTTCTGTCGCCTGTTACTGGGGAGGAGAGACCAACCAATTCATTGGACTGGAAAACAAATGTGAAAATCACACTTAGAAAGAATTAATACTAGGTAGAAGAAAAAAATTGTGAGCTCTCTGCATTCGACTGTTTTCACAATTAAATAGTCTTCAGAAATACCAAAGTCCAAACTAACCTCCTCACTAATACCTTTAAAACTAAGATAATTTTTTTTAAAATACAAGATATGGATGCGAGTAATGAAGTAGGATTAAAGCAACTGCAGAAAGTGTGGCAGTGATTGATAATGATATATGCAGTGGTACTTGTCAGTCTTGATTTCTGCTCCAGATGAAATGAGTAAGATAATGGGCTGAGTACCCTGCTAAACTACACAGAAATTAGTAACCAGACTAGCATTAGTTACTCAGAGCACAGATAGAAAGGCATGTAATTTTTAATGGTCTCTCCAGGTCTTTCAATTCATTAACACAATTTTAAATGTCAGGCTTATTACCAAAGCCTCAATTTTACTGACAATAGGCCTCTACTTAAAATCACAGCAGATGCAGCAATTTTCTAAGTATCGAGCAAATGGCTCCAGAGCCGCTGTGAGTGTTCTTACAGACTCAGGACTCTGGAGGTATTCCTGTCACATAACTTCGGCTTCCTAGAAGTGAAGCATCCAGCCTCAGTCGGGCATTAAGTTCCCTCTCAATGAGGGAAGTGAATCACCCTTTGAAATGCCTCCTTCTGCCTCCCTGGCCACTGATAGAGGCTATTTCATAACCTCTGCCTGGGCCTTACTTCTAGGTGACTGAAGTTAGGTGAAGTCGGTTTGCCGTGCCTTTGGTGCTCCAAGGGCACAGATCCCACAGAGAGGGTCTCGGAGGTGTGGGAGAAATGTCCTGGGTGACATTGCACCCCAGTGACATTGATTTCTCTAGCATGTTTGCAGTGTACGAGGGGAGTCTGCCACTAATCAGTCAGCAGTTTTGGGTACCACGTCTCCTATGTTCAGCACTTCACACAGCGCCATGCTGCCAACACTGACTTTTCAGCTGTAACCAGCACATGTGCAAACAGCAGATGGAATTACTGTGTAATGGAAGTACTGAATTTAGAAATAACTCTTTGTTAGAAGAAGCAAAGTTTCAGAGTTAATAATATAGAGGGAAATCAACCTAGCAAGATAGATGAGATACATAATCAGTGAAGTTGTGTTGCTCAAAACAGTGTTTTAATAACTTCTACTTCCTTAACACTGTCACAAACAAATCAATGGATGTCAGTCAATTTATCATCCTCTCTGGTTAGAGATTAGATCCTGGGAGATGACTGCAATATCTTACCCTGATTACATAGTATTAAATAATTAATCAATGTGAAGTATTGCTCTTCCCCAGCACTGTCAACAGCCCTGAAGACTGTTTTGCCTAAGTGAAGAATAAAAGTTGTGCTCCATAATTCTATCGTTTTGCTCCTTTGTACAGATGTAAGAATGTAGTCTGCAGTCAGACAGGGTTCATTTAGTGAAAGTACCTTCTGAGTTTATCAGCTGGTGCCCCAATCTAAGATGTGGTTAGCTAAGGAGATAAGGGTAGCTAAGCCAGGGTTTCAAGCAGTTGCACAGTATCCATGGACATTTAAGTGTTTACTTAGAGATGCCTACATATGAGTTAGGCATCTAGGGCCCACTGTGGTCAGTAGAGATGCAGTACTCTGTTCAGCTAAGTGCTGAGGGACATATCACACATCCAGTCCCCAGCTGCTGCTGCACAAGGCATTAGTCTCCTATAGATCCCATGCTACATGCACAAGCCCAGTGGTTACTCAAGGACATCTCAATCAGCACTAGGCCCCTGTGTGCAGACAACTGGATTGAATCCTGAGGAAGCACAGCCAGCAGACACCAGAGAATAAAGCACTTCGCTCTGACATATTTACCTACTGCTTGATTCAGTTTCCATACTCGAGGATTTAGTAATGTTTGGGATGCCACAATACACAGAAGAACTCCATGCGGGGCTGGCAGATGTCCCCATGACCTACTGGGGACCATGGCCTGCTAGAGGACCAGCAACTTTAATGACACTGTATCAAGGTACCCAACCAGGCATACAGGTCTCTAATGCCTAGCCAGTGAGCAGCTCTCTCTACCCCAGGGATGTCTCAGCTGTGATGCCGTTGTTTGCAGTGGGATCCTTGGCACTAGAGCTCTCAGTACCCTACATTGAGGTTTCCTCATCTCAAACTCAGTCCTGAACTGAATGCTGCACATTTATGTTTCGCCTTTTTCTGTCTTGCTGAAGATGTGGCATGGATTCTGCAGAGTGTTATTTCTCAAGGGTTCAGTGTAGTGGTTTGATCCTGACTAGAGGCCAGATTCCCACCAAAGCCGCTCTATCACTCTCCTCTTAGCTGGACAGGGGAGAAAATACCTATTGAGAGGCTTTGGAGTC
>VXBZ01001331.1:70526-94360 GCA_013399135.1 Heliornis fulica
ACAAACAGATCTTAAAACACCACCCCCTAAAAACTTCTATAAACTCATAAAATGTCTCAGTCTCTCAGTCCCAGACTGCTGGGCCCCAGCCTGGTCCACCATAGAGTCACAAGTCTCCCCCCAGCAAACCTCTCCATATCTCTCTGCCTCTTAGCTCTCCCCACAGGCTGCCAGGGGCTTGCTCCAATGTTTGTCACAGATTCTTCCCTATTCCTCCACCTGCTCCATGGTGGGCTCCTGCCTGGCCCAGGTGCCTCTCCATGGGCTACAATTGGGGTCTCTTCGTCCTCCAAGAGATGTGGGGGGATACCTACCCCACCATGGTACTCTCCATGGACCACAGGGAATCTTCTCTCAGCACGTCCTCCTCCCCCTTCTTTACTGACCTTGGTGTCTGCAAAGTTTCTTACATCTTCTCACTCCCTTCTCTGGTGGCACAATGTGGCTGTTTGCGTTTTTCTCTCTGTAAAATGTGATTCCCAGAGGCCTGTGACCAGCGCTGATTGGCCCGGCCGGCCTTGTCAGTGACAGGGTTTGGGAGTTCGGCCTTGGGAGCCCAGTTGGGATTTACTTTGTTGGACACCTAAGAAACTTCTATCTGCTTCTTAAAGAAGTCACATTGCAAACCCACCACACTTAGCAATGCTCATGGATCCAAAAGATCTGGACAAATTATATTTTCTACTCTTTTCACAGGTGCAGGGAACATCAAGAAAAGTTGAGAGTGTCTGAAGCTCTTACATAGGGGACTCTGAGGTAAACTTTCCCTGGTATCACCTCTGCTACTTTGACTTTCCCTCCTTTCCCACAGCACATTAATCCCATCAGCATTCACTGCCTCATTTCAGTCCCGCCTGAAAGGCATCTGCCTCTTATGCCACGTGCTGTAAAATCAGGGTGCAGACAAGAAATGAGGTGAAATACGAGGGAAGAGACAGCATGTCAAGTATAAACAAAAGGAGTATGTGAGAGGTTGATGACTCTGCTAAGTTCATTCTTGCTGTAATCACACTAACAGGAATAAACTGTAGAGACAAACTCTTCCCAATCCCCAGGGTCACTTGGAAATTGTTTCCTATCTCGTCAATCGAGTTTATGGAAATGAATGTATCTCCTTCCCATGACTTCAAAAATCTTTCAGTGACCTTGGCATCATTTTTTCTGCTTCCCATCTTTTCCTCTCTATTTTTCCTCTGCTGCAAATTTTTACTGCCATAAATAGTTTGTGAATTACGGCAATCAGCTAAAGAAATCTGATTCTTTCAGGAGTCTGTATTATAATCTGACAGATAATCCATCTGTGCAAATCAAACTAAAACCAGGAATTTAACCCTGTTGAAATTAAGTTGAGAGAAAACAGAAAGAAACTACCATTTGAAATGTACATCTGCTACTGAGTTGTAAAAAATGTGGACATGATGTCAGTTAATCTGTTTCACATGCAACACTCTCCTATAAATAACCTCATTTTCTATGGGTTTACATGTCTTCATAAATGTAATGCAAGTGGACAGTGTCAAATTTTAGTTAGAAATGCTAAAATTCTTTATTCACCTGTTGAACCAACTTTAGATGCCACTTTCTCTTCTTATTTCAAACTGTGGGTGGGTGGGCCAAGATTATACCAGCGTAAAAGGTTACATCACTTTCCATGTCCCTCCTACGATGAGGGACATGCCCAGCAATGCATTCAGCCACAATGCATCCAGCTAATTTGGATTATCCAGACAACCAAAAGGCATGACACTGACTTTCAATTAGTACAGCTGGGGACTTTGCTGTGAATGAGCCAAACCATGATGAAAATTTCTTCCCACCTTTCCCAAACATCTGTGTTGAAACACATTTCAACAAAATCAAGAAAATCAGAAAAACAAACAACAACAACAAAAACCCAAAACAAAACAAACAAAAAACCCCCCAGAACAAAATCAGAAAAAGAAAATAATGTGTTTTTCATTAGCATAATGGATATGCTTCTATACTTCCATAATTCCCATTTACAAACATACATATGCAGAAAGATGAGCCCTGCTCAGGAAAGGGTACAGTTAGAGAAGCATGGTATGAAGAGAAGCCAGACACAAATCATCCTGGGAGTAAATACATCAGAGGTGAGCAGCCAATAAAGCTGTGGAAGATAGCCACAACCTGCATAGGAGGCCCCAACTGACCCCTGCCCATCCTCATCATCCTTAAGAACATATTTGAAAAACTTATCTCAGGAATGGTATAGGTAAAGTTCATTTTTCCTTGGGTGAAAGAACAACTGTAGGTTACCTAGAAGGAGATACCCAGCCCTGTTTTTTCAAACAATAATTCTTGACTATGTATGAAATAGCACAAGAAAAGGGGACAGATTGTCCAATCTCAGACCTCGGTTTACATCTAGGAATTAGGAGTATGGCAAGTTCCATGACACGCACAGCTTTGATGCTGCTAGGAAAAGCATCTCTTTAAAAAGATACTGGTTCTGTTTCCATTTAAAACACACAGCAGTGAACTTCCTACACTATTTCATTGATAGAACAAGAGGAAATGGTGTCAAGTTATGCCAGGGGAGGTTTAGATTGGATTTTAGGAAAAACTTTACAGAGAGGGTTGTTAGGCATTAGAACGGACTGCCCAGGGAAGTGGTGGAGTCTCCATCCCTGGAGGTATGTAAAAGATGATTAGATATAGTGCTGAGGGACATGGTTTAGTAGTATATTGCAGGTTAGGGTGATGGTTGAACTTAATGATCTAAAGGGTCTCTTCCAACTGAGACAATTCTATGACTCTATGATTCATATAGGCTAACAAATAATTGTTTATGTGGCTTCTTCAATAAAGGTGTGAAAGTTTTCTTTGGCTAATACCTGTTAAATATTAGAGTTGATTTACAATGAAAGCCTGAGCAGAAAGAACACTCTTTTGTACTGATTTAAAAGTACATAGCAAGGACCATTTCCTGGGACCAGGCTGAGACTTTACAGACCTGAGAACTGAGGTGAGCTGCAGAAACTGTCTGCTAGATTTCCTCTTCTAGTAGGTAAATATTCAGGTAATTATTTAGCAACTCATGAACCTCAACTGAGGTTGAAGTTAACCTAACTAATCCAGAGCTTTATCTGTACTATATGGAAGCCCACTGGAATAATTTCCCAGTTTTTGAAGGACCGTGGGATCAGGCTTTCTTACTCTCTCTGAGTCAGAATCTGGACAGGAGAGTTAAACTCAGATTTTATACTCAGGATGTTGCACATGTATTGCATGCTGGACAGCTGGAATACAAGTCTTGTTCTCTTAACAGTGAAGAACTGACCTTTTACTGCCTCCTGTAAAAAATATTGAATCATTTATTAAATTACTGTTATTAGGACTCTCAGATAACAGTAAATGGCTGAGATATTTTTTCAACTTTGCATCCTATTTAATTGCTGCCATGAGCCACGTGCCCTTGCATACCAACTGAATGAGGAAATGTTGTGTGGGATAGCAGCAATGAATTGTTGCTTTGTTTAAGGGACACTGTTCAGTGGGGGAATCAGGATTTTGTTCAATAATTAATGACCTTTCCTTACTTTGAATCCTCAACATTACTTGATTGGCTTGGGGAGTCAGCAAACAAGGCAATGAGTATTTCTGTTTATCAAGAAAACTATATGGGGGCTCACTGGAAGGCTTAACTGAAAGGGCTGAGAACTTCCTATGCTCCAATATGCCCACTTATCTCAGTCTTCTCAAAATGCAGCAATTTTAGAAATTACCAGGTTTCTAATCCCAGATCCAATATTATTGGAAATTTACCTGCATCCCGAAAGCTGCCAGCTTTGATCAGTAGGCAGGGTGAAGGGCAGCCTGCTGGGAAGCACAAGGCAAACATCATGGCTAGCTTACTAACAATACCTAAGGCAGCTGGCTAAAGCTAGCCCACATTTGCCCTGTATGGCCATCCCTCCTGAACTGCTTTGACAGACACATTCTCAGACAGACCAAGGCCACCACAGCCCCTCCACAAGGATTCTGAAATGAAAATTAAACCCTATACATCATCTTGTGGACTATACATCTTCTTGACAGAGCACTGGAACATGATGCCCAGAGAGGTTGTGGAGACTCCTTCTCTGGAGACATCCAAGACCAATCTGGACACATTCCTGTGTGGTTTAATCTAGGTGATCCTGCTCGGGCAGGGGGGTTGGACTAGATGACCTTTCAAGGTCTCCTAACTTTCTGTGAATCTGTGAATCTGTAATACTTTACATTAGTTAGGCTTTATGACTAAACCAAGCACATCAACCACTGAATTATCATTCTGCATTAATATCTGCATTAGAAGTGTGACCAGCAAGTCAAAGTAGAAGATTCTGCCCCTCTACTCTCATGAGTACCACACCTGTTCTCATGAGACCCCATCTGCAGTACTCTGTCCAGCTCTGGGGTCCCCAGTACAAGACAGACATGGCAGTTTTGGAGTGAGTACAGAGAAGGACCATGAAGATGATCAGGAAGAAATTCTTCCCTGTGAGGGCAGTGAGGCCCTGGCACAGGTTGCCCAGAGAAGCTGTGGCTGCCCCCTCCCTGGCAGTGTCCAAGGCCAGGTTGGATGGGGCTTTGGGCAATCTGGTCTAGTGGAGGGTGTCCCTGCCCATGGCAGGGGGTTGGAACTAGATGAGCTTTGAGGTCCCTTCCAACCCAAACCAGTCTGTGTGATTCTGTGATCATGCAACTCCTGGGCAGTCAGTGCTTTACAGATTGCCACTCAGTAGGTGATACAATATTGTTAATTATGTTTGGTGGGAAACGACACTACATTTTTCACAGTGCTTGAATGTGATTTGTCTGCAGTACAAGTACATGGTGAACACTGCAACTGCCATTTCTCACTAATTATGTGGAAAAATCCACCAAGGGAAAATAAATTCTTGCAATAGCTTCTTAGCTAATGAGAAAAGGAAAAGGACATGAAAGGTAAATGTACATCTCTAGAAATAAATAACATATTTCCTCCATCCATAAAATAGCAGAACTACTACCAGAAAATTGTTTTTCACCCTCGAGGGCTCTGGAGAAGGAAAAGGAAAGGGTAGATTCATGGAGAAATGTGGGGTACTCAGTGCACAGAGCATGACGAATCGTGCCCGAGGCATTCCTGCTGAGGCAAAGCTACTGGTATTTAAGGTTGATTGAAGAGGACAACAAACAAGGATGTGTTCAGGTGCTCTGTTCCTACAACAGGATATGTGGGCAAAGGCCTCTGCAGGTTTGCATTCAGGGCATTACACCAGAGATGTCAATAGCTCTGGTTCAGAAAGGTGATTGAGAAGAACATTAATTAAGGTTTTAGCTATGTTATTAACTTTGTGCCCATCATTTCAATGACAAGTGTTCACACTGCATTTCCCCTCTCTTACCTGCTGTTTCTACAAATTAGATCTGGATATCACCACAAGTAATGACCACCAGAGCACTCAGAGGTGTTAAATGCAAGTTGAGTTCAGCCCTGTAGCTGGAACTGACCCACCAGGAGAGTTCAGCTAAAGAAAAAGCTACATTTCATAATGGAGAAAAGAAAGAATGTTATTCAGTTTTTAGAGCTCACCGATCTTCCATTTCTTTTTCATAACCTTCTTAGCAAAAAAAAAAAACTAAAGACATAATAAATGATAGTCCAAATTAAAAAAATAATATATTTTATATACCAATTTTTGACATCTTTAAGGCACATATTTTGCAGAGTAAGAGTGATAAGCACTGGTTTTATTCATCAATAGACTTAGTGGAAAAGAAACTGCCTGACAGCATTGGCCCCAGTCACCAGTGTCCCTTTCAAAGCACTGCACTCTTCTACATTAATTTGGAGTTTATCTGAATAGTCTTCCACATCTAGCTAGCAGGGTACAGTATAATGTGAACTCAGAGTAAACCCATGAAAGACACCACCTAAAAGCAGGTCTAAGTCTGGTGTAGACAAGGCAAAATGTCTGCAAATGGCTGAGAGCAGTTGTCAGCAGAGACATAAGCAAAAAACCACATATTTTTCTGGGCATCTTAATTACTCTCAGAGAAAAAAAAAAAAACCAGTCCTGAACCAATTTTAAAAGTAAGGCGAGTACTTGCCACAGGCAATCCCACTAGTGAGTCAGAAAGGAGGAGATATCACAGACACCTTGACACACTGCAGTGCCTCCTCAGATTTGCAGAGATACAGAACTGTTTGTTGTGCCTCTCCTCCTCATCCATGATCCTCTGAGCCTGCTAAATTAGACTTTGCTGCCTGGTTTTGCCCTTCCCCTCTGCTCTCTGAACTCATCTAAATGTCTGTGAGTAGGCTCTCCATCCTCAGTTGTGGTTGCAGTCCCTGGTGTTGCCATACCATTGTCCTGGCTCCTGCACATTTCTGACTCAATCTGCTGCGCAGAGACTAAGGAAAGCCCATGGGCTGAGCTGGGGATGTGCCTACAAGCCATGACATCTTGCAGGACAGGAGAGAGAAGGGCTTCAGATCACTGTTTGCCCTGAGCCAAGATGCTTCAGATATCTGATTAGCAGCATCATGCTCTGGCTCCTGCAATTCTCTACTGGCACATTTGACCTTTAATTTGGAAAGAAAATCTTGGAAAGGATACTGACACCTGCCACATATTTTCACTTGGAAGAGAAAGTAATTCCTGGTCTCTTTTATAGAGCAGATATCTGTGAGGTCCCACAGGACAAGCTAGATGGATATTTTGGGAACGGTGATTATTAACTAAAAACTCGGCTTGGAAGGGCTTTCCAAGTTTGTGAGCCTGCAGTTAGTTATTTAGCTGCTACTGTGTGAGAGTTCCTCTGATCCTAAACAAGATGCAGCATCTACAGGGCTTTAAACACTCCTCTCTCAGACCACAGCACTGCCTTTGACCTTGAGGGAGCTGGAGTGTGCCTGGTTACAGCAATGGCTCTTGAGGGCCTCACAAGTCTAGGACGTTCTGTGGCAGAGGATACCTTCCATCGCACACCCTTCTGGGACCCGTAGGCCAGGGTGACAAAGGGCAGTGAGGAAGTATTGTCTGTGAACCAGGCACTGGACTGGGAGGGGAGACAACACAGAGCAGAGCACAGTCATGAAGCAACTGTGTTGTCACTTGGAATAATCAAGTGTTGTTTCTAAACTGATTGAGACCAAATAAGTTGTAATCATGAAGCTGTAAGACCTACAGCATGTGGTACACTACAGTTCAGTCTGTACTTACATGACCAGGGCAACCTTTGGGCCAGCACACACAGAGCAGCGCATTTTGTTCTTACAGTCAGGCTGTGTGTTAAAAATATTGCAGGGGAGACAGAAAGGACACTGCCTGTATTTTTTAAGAGGGTTTTGTAACGCTTTTCAAAGAGGGAAACAAAGAGGAACAACAGGTAGGAACAACAAAAGGCTTGATCACTCACAAACGCAATTAAAAGTTTCACATGTTTTGCAATGCACATGCCCTTGATGGCATGGTGTTCTCCTGACATTTACTTTGGGGAAGCTGGCTTATGTGCATTTACTTCTCCATGCCTTTTGAGTGTCATCTATGCTGAGCATGCAAGAATATTTAAGTAGGAGAAGAAACAGCAGAGATTCATTAAACAATGCTCCAGTTTGATCAATAGTGCATAAGTAGTCCTGGAAGCCACATCTCACAGCACTTTCTCAATGTATTTATTCTTGTAGCACTTCTGTAAGACTTTCCAAACCCATGGAGATACTCTCCTTCCACTGCAACAGAGTGGCCTCATCTGAACTGTCTGCAGGGAATAGTCCCATGTCTGTCCTAAACCTGAGCATCAGCTGGCCTGGTTCAAAAACATGTGGGAAGCATGCTACTGACTCAGCACAAAACAGAGTTCTTTATGGAAAGAGTGGTGAGGTGATGGAACAGGCTGCCCAGAGAGGGGGTGGATGACCAAGCCCTGGAGGTGTTCAAGGCCAGGTTGTATGGGGCCCTAGGCAAACTTGTCTAGATGCAGACCTGGAGGATGGTGGCCCTGCCTGTGGCAGGGAGGTTGCTCAATGTTCCTTGGGGTCCCTTCCAACCCAGACTGTTCTGTGATTCTGTGATGGTGGGACAGTCACTGTGAGCACCCTGAGCCACCGTTTGGGAGTATGCACTTCCCAGCCAGAGCTGCACATGGAGCCAGATGCCCACAGTGCTGCACCAAGGCTGTTCAGAGTGGTAACCCACAGACAGTGAGGCCACCAAGAGTGGCAGTAGTTGGGGGATACTTTATCTAAAAACAACACACATTGGAGCTCCTGTGATAACACCATCTGACAGGTTATAGCAACAGTTTTCTGCAAGAATACGAGCACCAACTTAACAGAACCAGGACCCTGGCAGGTTTGCAAGTGACTTGCAATAAGCCTGTGATAACTTTGGTTTAGATTGATGCAAAACCCATCAGCAGTAAAGCAAACGGGGCTCTTGCACAACCACTAGTGTGCAACTTTGGAGATCAGTCATTTTTCCCCGAAACGCTGATACCATCGTTCAATGCTTTCTCTGGACAGAAAAAAAAATATCAGCATTTCTTAAAGCCTGTCACGAAATCACTGAGCAGAGGGGGAAAAAACCTTCTCAAAATCTTTCTTGGTGAAACCAGGTTCATCAAATTGGAAAAATCCGGCAAGATAAACCCATTTTTCAAGATATCTCTTAAGTACTGCACTTCCTGAGAAATGAAAGCAGTAAATAGCACCAGCAGCAGGTGCATCACACAGTATTGGTAATGACTGCCACCCTTCCTGACACTGCATGGTGTCAGGGTCCAGTTAAAAAAAATAATATTTAAAACATATCTCATTTGATTGTTACTCACTGACTCATTCTGCAGATGATCATGAGGAAAGTATTTAATTTTATATGTACGCATATTTATATATATTTACACACACATACACATATATATGTATATAACTTCCCCCAGCATTAGCTTGAGCTCTTAAAAAAACATGAGTACATGTGAGATAGCTTTACTCTCACAAAAGCTGGAGGTATTGTAGCTTACAATAACAGAATTTAAAAAAAAAACTCCCGAAAGGTTTGGTTTCCTACGCATCCCCCACAAGAGCAGACAAGTACAAGCGCCATCAGGCCAGGAACTGAGTGAGAAGCTGCACCATGAAGCTGAACCAGGCACCTCCAAAGTAAAGATTTTGTGACTGCATCTGCTCAGTGTAAAATGCCATTTCACATGTAATGATCAGTGGAGTTGCCAACAGAACAGAAGTTCTATCAGCTTTCTCTCACACACTAAGGTATCTCCAAGTGAAATCCAGACCTGGGAAAGAGAAGAGTGATTTACCACCAATATGCTATTGCTCAAGATTTTGTTTTGGTATGAATCACAAATCACAGATTGGTTTGGGTTGGAAGGGACCTCAAAGACCATATAGTTCCAGCCCCCTGCCATGGGCAGGGACAACCTCCACTAGCACAGGTTGCCCAAAACCCCATCCAGCCTGGCCTTGAACACTGCCAGGGAAGGTTACCTTCAATGGCTACATTTTACAGCTATAAGCTGTACTCCAAAAGATCACAGAGAGCTTTACAGATGTTCACTTGAGGGTTTCCCAGAAATCTTCCTTAAAGGCATCTGAAGAAATATGGCAACAATAAGTTTGAACCCAAATCAGAATCCATTTCAAGACAAGTAAATTTGAGGGTGAAACTCATTGAAGAACTGCATTCAGTGAGCAACCTCAGAGCATTGTAACTGATTGAAAAAGAATGAACCACACATATTTCTGTGTATTTGACCTTAAACAAAGAAAGACTTCCTCATATCTTCTGCTTTAGTACAGTTTTTTTATTGTTTTTATTTTTTTAAATGCAGTTATAGTACCAATACTCATAGCACTATGAGTGATTTTAGGATAGCTGGAAAAGTAAAGACAAAAATACGCCAGAATTAGCTGTGATCCTGAAGAAGACCAATTCCTGGTGAGCTGAGAAACACGTGAGCAATCAGAGCGATACTGGGTGTCAGTGGCATGCAACAGAGCAGCGGGGAAGCTCCGAATCACTAGAGCTTCCCCAGAGTCATGCTGTCAGCTTTCACAGCTCATGCGGGGTACCACGCTGACACATGGAAACCGCCACTGGTACTTAAATATTCTAGTTTTAAACCAGCTCGAATATACCATGATTAGCTAGAATCAAGTCATGGTCTCAATCCAGTTAGAGAGAGCTAAACTGGGGATCTTACAAATTTCTGCCCTATATGAATGTTAACCAATCGAGCAGAAGACTGCATTTAAAATTTAGCCTTCTTCCAGACACATAATTTTCACCCAGCCAAACAATAAATCTCATTAAGGAAGGAAACATTCATCTACTCTCAAAGGAAGAGAGAGTTAATCCCAGGATATGACATAATTCCAATCAAATTTAATTAATCCTCAAAATAAGAACTGATATTGGTAGAGTTGTTTTGACATCTAAGGCAAGGACTTGGCATTTTCCTAATATAGAAGATTGTCACCTGTGTAAAAATAGCAGATTAATCATACTGATTAAGTGTGATGCAAATATGCACACAGTGATAGTAGCAGACGATCCTGAAAATGTTTTAACAGAAAAGTGGCAAGAACAGCAAGTTTCATTCAGGCTTGCTGGAAGCTCTGTTCAGACTAGCCACATACAAACTTAAACTCATGAAAACTGTTGCTGAGAACCATCCTCCTGCAACTGTAGGCTCCAGCAGTACATTTGGAGAAGCGTGCAAAGAGGCTTGGCTCATGCAGCAATATGCCTAGAGCCAGGCCCGGTGTTACACTAATATTTTGGCAAGATGCTTATAAATTGTTATTGAGATGGCTAAGCCAAGGCCAAGAAGCAAGGATCTAATCTTTGGTTAGCAATGCCCCTTGCAGAAAGAGGTAAGACTAAATTAATGGCCTGATGGATGTCATGCAACTGTCTGTTTTGTCAAAGTCTTGCTGCTACTTATTAAAAAGCATCAAATACGAGAACAAGTGATTCTCTTTTGAGTAAGATCCAAAGAAGGCAAAGATATTAGCCTTGTGATTTCTTTTCAGTACTTTCTTGGTTCCCTCTAATATGATGTTAGACTGTCCCAGCAACATCCAGCTCTGTCTCCAACGGGTTATAGCTCTAAGCAGTCTCAGGTAGAGAACCATTCCTCTGCTCAACAAACCATCACTGTTGGGTGCTCTGTCAACTAAAATCCCATCAGAGAGACACTACCCAAGGGTACAAAGGGAACATAAACCTCCTGCAGATCATCCAGGTACAAGAACCCCGAGCAGATCCTCTACACAGGACTGTTAGCAGCGGCAACACCCACAAATGGGCACAAGCTGAAGTCAAAGCTGTTTAATGTTGCCATCGAGTGAACCCTGCTATCCCCAACAATAAGGATCCTACAGCACCACGTGGAGCTGAGAAAGCAAGCAGCTCACTATTTCTCCCATTCACCCCAGGAAGAAAGTGGCTCTACACTTATCCCCTGTGCAACCTCAAGAAAGATGTGTCTCCAGTGAGACAAATCCACCAAGTACTCTGCAAGAGGCCTGTCCCAAATCAGCCAGGATTTCTCTGAAAGCAGAAACACAAGTGCTCTGGTACTAAGGCAGATACGTGTCCCAGACTTCCCACCATCCCTACCTCCTGCTGGGTTAGTAATTGTGCTAATGTTGTTTCATTATCCGCCTGCGTCTCTCCCTAGGTCGCAGCATGGAGGGTTCTGGCATGAGGTGGAACCTCCACCACTAGCTGCTGAGCTTTTTCATGTATGATCAATAAGTGATTCGCTGAACTCTACAACCCTTTGAAGCTGAGGACACGCTTGTTAGCCAGACCATTCAGTGGCAAACATCTAAGGAGCACTGCTCCTGGGGCCACTGGCGCAGTGAGCAGCACGGAACAACTCTCAGCACTTCTCAGAACACAACTCCCAACAAGTGTTCACTTTCGTTTGAACAGTTGCCACAAGCACCGAGGCAGATGAGCCACCCCCATGCTGTGTGTGTTTATGTATAAATGTAAATCTTCCTTACCTTTCATCTGTGAAAGCTGAAACGTCACCAAATGTCCTCGTTTAGTGAAAACCCACAAGCTGCTGCTGACAGAGAAGCAGCTCTCCATACGGCATTATGTACAATCCTCTAGACCAGAGCTAAATTCCTTCTGGATTGTAATAAATAAATGCAGCATCATTTTACTTGAACCAAGGTGGTGATCACAACAGATTGTAGTTAATGTCTTGTACAGACACTGAAATGCAGGAATACTTTGGGGGATTTCAAGATAAGTACAAGATAAATCATCACTTTTTAGGGTAGGTCTAGCATGGATATTTGAGTTAGGAAAGCATTTCTAAGCTGTCTTTTCACCTCTGCCTAAGATACCACCTTTTCATTATGTGCTTCGCATAAGTAATTTTGGCAAATTGCACATACAGCAGTCAAGCCAGTGAATTTTGCAATAGGACATACTAAAACATCAAATCAGAAATCATTATGCCTCTTTAACTTGTTAATCCTTTCGCCCTGTCACATTTGACTAGATGGTGAGTTTCAGTAGAAAACTAATTTTAAAATGAGAAAATGGAACTATCTACATATAAATCTTGAAATATTTAAATTCAGATTTCAAAAACCTATGGTTTTCCAGATCACATGTCTCCAGATCACATGTCTCAGTCTTCACTTGTACTAAATCAGATGCTATGGAGGGGACAGAGATCTTCATCTCATTTTATGTTTGTACAATACCTAGAACAAGTTCACAATCTACTATCAACAAGCCTTTATGTGTAACAAGACAGACAATAGATAACAATCGAAGAACTAGCAGCAGCAGCAGGTTGTCCTTTACATCAGCAAATCCTGACCGATGTAAAGCTTCTCAAGGACATAAATTGCAGCCAAAAGGCCACAGAGAAACTCAGCAGCAGTGAGTTCATCACAATAAACTGATACAGATTTGCCAATAACTTAATTTTAAAACTAGATCAGGTAGCAGTAACAGTAGTAAGAGAATACTGT
This sequence comes from Heliornis fulica, assembly GCA_013399135.1. Taxonomy (NCBI): domain Eukaryota; kingdom Metazoa; phylum Chordata; class Aves; order Gruiformes; family Heliornithidae; genus Heliornis; species Heliornis fulica. The sequence goes on from VXBZ01001331.1 coordinate 83,545, forward strand.
AGAGGACATTTACCAATTGATAATAGCATGAATTCAAAGCACTTTGCAATACATGTTGCAATTGGAAAAATCTTACATATTATTAGGCAATATCATAAATCAGAGGGTATCCAATCAATATGTCCATCAGTCTTCAATTTCACAGCCACCAACCCAATTTATTCTCACGAGATTTCTAACATAGAAGCCTTCAGCCTATGTGTCAGGTCACATGCCATAGCTGGGACTCACCCAGGATCTTGACTCTGTATAAGAACAATTGATCAAAAAGCCCTCTCCAAGTCTCTGGTGTGCCCTGCCCTGTGGATCTGAAGGGGCAAGAACAGTTCAGTCTTGAAAATCTAATTCAGCTCTTGTCTCCACAGACAAAGGAATGACCTATCTATCTTAGATTATTCTGAACCCAGAACAGCAAAGCAGACAAATTTAAATATGATGTTTCTAGAGGAACAAACAGTGGTGACAGTCTATGAAGTAAGTTTTCTATGTTGTATCTTTGTATTTAACTTTCAGAATGTGACTATTTTCTAAACCAATGATGTTCACATGAAATACAGAGTACCAGGTCACATGTGTATTATTATTAACATAATGCTAATAAAATAAAGGTATGATCCCAATGGTATGGATTTACTACAAACCCTGTTTGCAGATAACTCATGCACTCTCCCACAGTCCTAATACTGGTTTGGTTGTATGTATATTATTTTGGTGTTATCTTTGACCTCAGACAACTCTCCCCACTTGAAGTTTTTTCTTTTATTCCCACAAAACTGTTCTCAGTTTCTTACAGATTGATTGACACATGAACAATTAGAAGATTCAGATACAATTATCCTCCATCATAAGATGTACTGTAGTAATAAGGAATTTTTTAAGGAACTATTAGAAATCATTTAAGCTGTTTATAAAAATAGAACTGAAAAGAGTAATATTTCTGAACACTGAGCTACAATGGAGCATATTTTTAGACCAACTTGCCTTTCAGATATATGCAAAAAAATCCTTACAGTATTCCTCCCCCAGACGTGAACTTGAAATTTTACTCCACAGCTTCAAGAATGAATGCAAAACCTTCTTAAGACAGTGATCAAGAGAATAAAGTTTCTTAAGAGCACTTCTGGCACCTTTTTTTTTTCCCAACATCATTTTTAAAGCTTTGTAGACATAAATAATTGAGAAATAGTCAGCACACTTGACATGATGCTTGCTGGTTCTGATGTTCTCCTACCAGAGTTTATGGCTCACTGGTATCCAGCCCCCAGCTTTAAAGAATAGCCTGAAGCAAGCACTACACAGCTGCATGTGCTGCCTTTGGTTCCGTGGTGATGTAATGGAAGAGAGCTTTTCATCTGATTAAGTTCCCCATCCACTGTCCTAAAAGATACACACTGTACGTTTAATGCCATGTGGTCTCTCTTCCATCACGTGTTTAGTTTCAAGTTCCTTTTTATAAGAACTACGTGAACCAGCTGGAATGACTCCAAAGAGGAACAAAAAGAATGATTCAAGAATAAGAAGTGTTTAAAGAAATAGTGGACTTGATTAGCCTGTAGAAGATGATGAATAAGGGTAAAGACATTCTACGATTGTGAGAAAGAGGAAAGGAATTGTATTCTATACCTGTCTTACGGATGAGACAGCAAAATGACTTTTGCTATAGGTAAGGCATTAGCGGTGCTCTTTCCATTTCAGATGGCACTAAACACCCATCTGTAGACAACTGAATCAAGACCCAGATCACCACTTCTTCTAGCAGAAAATTTGACATCTCCAATAGTTGTAGATTCATACCTGTAGACACCTACGCTTAGAAAATTCATCCCTCAGTGACTGTTTGAAAGACATTTCCCAGAGAAATCATTCAAACAGTACAGATCAGCCAGTGCTGCATATTGCCTACAGAGTATATGGCATCTCCATCACCAGGCATTCTCAAAAAGTAGAACAAACATCTTCATGACTAATTTACGTGGAAAAGATTCTGCTGTGGAATATAAAGATGGGCCATATGATGTCTTCTCGTACTATTTTCATTGGTTTCTACAATACTTCCTGTAAGGATGTACAAGGGTGGCCAGGAATGGGGGGAACGGGTCCCCAGAGGGTCAAAGACTGGAGCAGATAACAAGGTGATTATATAAAGTCATTATTGCCTCCTGACTAAAATATAGACACTAGAAACTGTTCTGTTGGTTAAAAAATTGGCAAAGAAATCAAAGTGAAGTAAAATCTGAGAACATGTATGCTCAGTCACAGCTATCATAGTATTGCTATGTGAAATACAATGAATAAATAAATACTGAGATAATTTAGTGCTTATTTGATTTCAGGGTTTTGCTCAAAAAAAAGGGCATAGAAAAATTACATAAGTGAAAGGAATAAAGAAAATAGAGCTATCCCAGTAGATGAAGTATAAAGAACAGCAAGTATTAGCAGTAATATCTTCTCTCTTAACTCATTACCAATATGCAAATCCAGTGAGAAAATAGTAGCATGGAGTTGGTAGCTTTTTGCCAAATTGCAGTTCCTGTTTAAAAAAAAAAAAAAAAGAAAAAACCAAGAATTCTCACTGCAATCAAAAGCCATTTCATTTTGTTCATTTGTGGTAACTACCGTGTTGCGTTCACTTCTAAGCCACCATGAAGCAGAACTATATCTGAAATAACCCCACCCCTTCCCCACCTCGGAAAGAAAGCACAATCATTAATCCGTTTTTTTGCGTCAGTAAGATCAGAGTTTACCAAAACAAAGGAAACAAAATGGTATCACTTCACCTTAAAAAAGTACCAACTACCCACAGTACTGAACTATAAAACTTATTAAAAATACTGCCAGACATAACAGTGGAATGTGACTAAAAGCCATATTGGCTGCAGAAGGGCAAAGGAGTTTGCTCCTCTGTAGTGCTCTGCCAGTGTTTGGCAGCTGTAAAGAAAATAAACGGACTAAGGTCAACATAGGATTATATGAAAACTATCATCCAAGAGCCCTTTAATTTTTGGCATTTAAAACACTTTCACACAAACTAAAGAAAATTTCATAGCAATCATTTTTCTCCCTAATCACAAAATCAAAAAACCTATGGATGGAAACAAAACTTCTTTTACTTAATGAAAATGTAAAATTTATGTGCCCGAAAGTGCTCAGCATTTTAAGGGTTTTGATTCAAAATTTGAAAACCAACTAATTTGGTTTCAATTTTTATTGCTTCAAAATGCAAGCATGCAATAGTAAATAAATGGGCTGAAGACATTTTGTACTCCTATATCCTGCTCTCCCTGACTCATTAAACCACAGCATGACAGTAGCAGTTGACAACTATATGAGGTAACAAAGACCTTCCTAAAACAAGAATAAAATTCTTTCTCTTATGTTGACATTAGATTTCTTCATCACCCTCTCTAGGGCTGTTTGCCCCAGTCTAAAGGGGATCATAGGTATGATCCCCTTTAGGCTGGGGCCTCAGCACTGACCTTCTTCCTCTGCCACAGTGTCTCGCAGTGCTACACTAAACTGCTGCTCAAGGTGACTTCAGTTCTTCTCAGCCTCCAGAAGCCAACATGCAGGTGTCCTGCTAAGTGACTCTTTAATATTCCTGTCAGTCAGACTTTTTCAAACATCAAACTCTTGCTTTCCTGTGATCGACTGAGAAGAAGACTCCCATGCTAGTTTTCCATCATACCTTGGGACAAGCCGACAGTGGATAATTCTCCTCCTTGCTGATGCTCCGGAAATTTTGAGAACAGTGAGCACGACCCCTGCCCTGACCCACTTCAGGCATCCCCAAAGCGATGTCCCCCAGCCGCAGAAAGTAGGTTTGCATCCACTTGATTCACTTCCTGGCAGGCACAGCAAGGGAATTTCCTCATTGCGCTCCCCATTATTGCAGTCCCAGCATTATTGACCCATTTTGTGACCTCAGAGTGCCTCAGAATTTTGCTCAGCTTTTTCATGATGAGGGAGAAGGTGATAATGGAGTCAGGCATCTGTCCACACTTATCTGTGTTTGCCTGTGTAGGACGAAATTACTCTTCAGTTACAAAAAAAAAAAAAAAAAAAAAAGATATAGCCTTGCTCCCAAAGTCAGATTTCTGCCTCCTGCTTAGTCTTTTGATCACTTCCCGGTTTATGTGTCTCCTGTGGTCTGCAAGGTTGCAGAACCACAGCCTCAGACAAGTCAAAGGGTTTCAGAGCTTTCTCAGGGAACAGACTAATGAATGACAGAATAAAAATGCTCACACTAGGACACGCGACTCGCTCCAAGGGAGGATCTCTCTCTGACAGCAGTCAAACTCAAGGACTAAACAGACCTTTATAAAGGCTCCAGAAGGGCTGGAAACTGGGGCTGTCATAGGGACTTGCTTACACAAAGAACTCTGCACCTTAGGTTTTCATGGCCCTAGATGGATTTTTTGGGGGTTTTGGGGTTTTTTTTTTTTTGTTTGGTTTTTGTTTGTTTGTTTGTTTTCTTTTTGAAAACATAGGTAGTATCAGTGAATTTCTCTTTTCATCTTTCTGATCAGACACCTGAAAATTTAACTGATGCTCCTTAAACTCTACATTAAGAGAGACGGAGTCTATCCATGTTGCTTGTGTCATCCATGGCTTACAGATCCCTCCCATACCCTATACTGGCTGTGTCCTTTTCAGGCTGAAGAGTCTGTCTACTGAGAAACTCAATTTTATCACAAAATTTTGCACCTTATTCCCCACTTCTTCCACATCACCTATGAAGAAGTTGATGAGCACAAGTACATGTTTTGGGTAGAAAAGCATGCTGATGGTACAGGAGGAAAATCCTCCTTCTCTGGAAGGATGACTATACAACTTGCCAAAGTTGTCCCTAAGGAGATAAATGGCACATTTAAACTCCTGATAGACATTGTCTTTAAAAGTTCTACAAGTAATACACCCAGCACTGGCAATTATTGCACTAGTTTTTTGTTATTGTAAGGTGCCCAAAAATGTGCATGGGTCTGCTCTCACAGACATGCTGATTTAAGGCTATAATAACAAAAGCTTGTAGGATAAAGTAATAACTAATTAGACTAACATGGCTGAAAAAATAGAAAAATTATCTGGTATGCTGGGTGTTGATCGGATCTGCCAAGAAGATAAATGTCAATTGTTCTTGGTATAAGCTGTATAAGTGAATGTTAAACTATATTTTTTAACACATACAAGACTTTGCAAAAGCAAATCATGCCTAGAAAATAACACATCATCCAGTTTACATAAAAAATATCTATGGGTTCCTAGCAGTGAACACTGGAGAATTTAGGATTGTGTGCATTAAGTAAGTCTGGAATACAATAACATTTTATGAATTGAGTAATTTTATCTAGCATATGTCTAAAGAATCTCTGATTTATCTTAACATTACATAGGGTACATGTGGAACATATTTGAATAAACAGACTGACAAAAGTAATTTAAATAATTTTTATTGTATGTTTGACTCACATGAAATTATCATAGTTACCTCAGCAGCTCAGTGCAGTACAACTCACCAGCCTGTGCCTGCCTCAGGCTGCCAAAAGGAAAAAGGCATTGGTCTTCAGCTACACACAGAGAAAATTGGGGCAAAACAATTTTTGCCCTCCAAAGAACTCAGGAATGACAGTAGATCCTGCTTGAAAAGAAAACAGAATGTACAATGGGGCTGGATAAAGGAATGATGATTAATGAGAAGCCTCAGATTATACGTAATCGCAGAAAAATAGGTCTGGAGTGGACCTTCATTAGACACCTAGTCCATCCTCCAACTCCAATGTCAGATCAATAGTACTATTTGTCCAGTATGTACTTAAAGGCATCCAGTAATGGAGACACTATTACACCCATCTGTAATATAAAGCTGTGCCTCACTAACATTACCATTAAAAAAGCTTTTCCTCCTTGATGCAATTTAAGTCCATTACATCTTACCCTACCTACCAAGAATAGATTATTCCCTTTCTCTTTGCAACAGGCTTTTTAAGTCTATGAAGTCTTAGCATGTCTTTCTTCTGCCTTCTTTGCTTCACCCTGAACAACTCCATCTCCTTGGGTCTTCCCATCTTCTGCTCATTCTTGTTGCCACTTGCCCCATCTCACATTGGTTCACATGCTTCTTGACTTATGGTGCACAAAACTAGCCCTTCCATGGTGTCCTACTGTACTTTGTGTGGTAACATCTTGGTAATGGGAGATCTAAAGCAGCAGCTGCTGCAAGAAGGTGCTAGAAGCTTTCTCCATGTCTGACAGAGCCAATACCAGACAGCTCCAAGATGGACCCACTGCTGGCCAAGGCTGAGCCCATCAGTGATGGTGGTAGCACCTCTGGGATAACAGAGATAAGAAGGGGGAAAGCTGCTATGCAACAACAGCTGGAAGAGAGGTGTGAAAAAATGTGAGGAGCAACTCTGCAGATACCCACGTCAGTGAAAGAGGGGAAGGTGCTCCAGGTGCTGGAGCAGAAATTCCCCTACAGCCTGTGGAGAAGACCACAGAGAGGTACACTGTTCCCCTGCAGCCCACGGAGGTTCATGGTGGAGCAGATAGCCACCTGCAGATTGTGGAGGACCACGTGCAGAAGCAGGTAAAGACACTTGAAGGCAGGTGTGACCCCACGGGAAGCCTGCACTGGAATAGGCTTCTGGCAGGACCTGTGGTGAGAAGAGCTCACACTGGAGCAAGTTTTCTGGCAGGACTTGTGACCCCATGGAGGGGATCCATGCTGAAACAGTCATGAAGAACTGCAGCCCATGGGAAGGACTCCGGTGGGAGCAGCTCATGAGGACTGTCTCCTGTGGGAGGGACCCCACACTGAAGCAGAGGCAGAGTGTGAGGAGTCCTTCCCCAGAGGAGGAAGGAGCAGTAGAGACAATGTGTGATGAGCCAGCCCCAACCTCCATTCTGCATCCCCTGTGCTGCTGCGGGAAGGAGGAAGAGAAATCGGAAGTTGAGTCCAAGATGAAAGAAGGGGTAGGGGGAGGTGTTTGGTAAGATTTGGTTTTATTTCTCATTGCTCTATTCTGTTTTGCTTGGTAATAAACAAGGTGAATGAGTCTGCTTTGCTCATGTCAGTAACTGGTGAGTGATCTCTCCCTGTCCTTATTTTGACCCAGGAACCTTCCGTTATATTTTCTCTCCCCTGCCCAGCTGAGGAGAACAGGGACAGAGTGGCTTTGTGGGTCAGATGGCCTCCAGTCAGGAGGAGACCACACCTACCAACATTGCAAAGAGCCCATGGACTGCTTCCCATGAGTACATCCTCCTGAGAGGTTTATTGGTTCTGCCATGAAAACACATCACTGACTCATATTCAGCTTGTGACTTACAGCAGACTCCAGGTTCCTTTCTGGAAGATTACTTTTTCACCAGTTGTTCCTTTTCCTGTTCATGTTCCTGAATTTGTACGATTTTTTATACCTGCCTAGGGTTAGCAGCTCACTTTTGTTCCCAACGAGCCATGCCATGTTTTCTAGACCAGTTTTGTATTTGCTGAGACCCTAACCCCCTCCTCCAACATGCCTGCATTTCTTCCCCAGAACTGAACAGATCTGGATTTAGATTCCTTGAGAATCCTACTCTGCAGACCCATTTTGATACCAGCTGTTGATAACCTGGCCTGTAGCCATGGTTATCTAACTAGTAAAGCCCCAGCTACACAGCAGCTATACACAGATGACATTTCTCTAGCTTTTTAATCAGAATACCAAGGTACAGTACCACACAACGTAACGTTACATTTTCACACGACTCAAGTTGCTGTGGTAACATAAATTAACTAAACACACATTGTCATACCAGCTTTGTCATACAAAGTATGTAGGCTTTCCTATACAAAGAATGTATAGAGGCACAAGATTCTGAGATGCAAAAGTTACTGGACAAAACGTGGTGTCTGAAAAGGGAAAACAATGCCAGCTGGAGCCTAAACAAAGTGCTGACAAATGATCTAGACATTTCAAGGACAACCAGTTTGGAATCAGAGCTCATAACTGTGGTTAAGTGAAGAAAGGAAAGTATGAGGGTCTACTTGAAAAAGGTACTCAGAAAGTCAGCAGAAGTAGTCTTAATGTTTAGGGTCTTTAAGTAAAGCAGGAGTTATCCAAGAAGACAAAAAGCAATAGAAAGTAACAGCGGTGATACTCAGGTGTAATCAGTTATCTTCTCTGGCACAACTCAAGGACAAGCTGGGTCAAGAGAATTTTGGGCAGGTGTTATCTGAGAAGGACGCTGCTGTGAACAGGGGCACAAAATGGATGGTTCCCAGGTCCAGAGCATGAGGAGTTGGTTCAGTTATGGGGACTGGTCAGCTTGCTGGACAACTGCAAGAATAAAAGAGGCATTCTTTATGACACAGGCAGAAAGTATTTAAGTCATGGAAAGCAGCTGTAGCTCGTAAGGGGACAGCAGAAATGGCATATTAAATGAACAACTTAATTGAGAAGATAAAGAAATTTTGAAAATATGAATGTGTGGATTTTTAGCATTAAAAAGTAGTAAGTGTAATGCAAAGATGAAGTCTGATTTGGCAAAGACTCATAAAGAAGACAAAGGAAACCTGAGATGGATGTACAAGAGGCCAGTTTTGTATAAAAAGTATTGTTTATATACTTCTGCTGTTCTGTACTGTTACACTGTAGTTATGCAAGTACAGATTCTGGAAATGAAGGAGGTTCTGGTTTCAGAATGGAGCAACTGGTCCTGTTTTCCTCCTTCTTGCTTTTAAGTACCAATTAACCCTGTGAGCATGTTTATGTTCATTAACAAAACCTTTTTCCTCCATTTGCTGATCAGGAAAGTGTTGTGCAATATGCGAAAGTCCCAGAGAAGCTACAGAAATCCTGAGTTTCAGCAAAACCTGAAGAACACTTGTGCGGGAAAGACTGTGGACATAATATGGGGAACCAAACCCAAAGGAAGAGAGAGATGTGGGAAGTTCTGGAGGCATATGAATCCCCAGCCCCTGACTACCCCACTCCGAGAAAGACTTTTACCACTTACAACCCCTGCTTGCAAAGTATCACTGCTGTATTTGGGTTTTGTGATCACGGGACAGAAAAATCCTGGATTCTGACTCACAAACACCTGTTTTGATTGGGAAGCAACCTGCTTCGTAAGGCAATGGCGAGGAAATGAGGTATCACCAATGAGCAATGAAGTGACATCAAGCAGCTCACTTCACTCCAAGTAAACCCCCAATTTGAGAAGACTTGTGCTTATAACTAGCACACTTTAATCAATTACAAAGGTGGTGTACGTTTGCAGAATTGTAATCTCTTCTGAACAGGAGATGAGGTCAAAAAGATCCTTTAGACAAACTCAGCAGGAACTATAATATACTAAGGAAAAAAAGTTAATGTGAAACTCCCGTGACTTTAAGTAGTTTCAAAATCAATTCCACTCCCTATTATTCTGTTCTCTCTTATTCCGATAATTGAGACTCATTTTCTCCAGCACTGCAGTGCTTTTAACTGACTCATATGTCCTCAATCACCAGAAAAGGCTTCCATAATAAGCAGCAAAGTAGCACCGCAAGCGTCTAATTCTTTTAGTCTTGCTTTCACCGATTTCCTCTATTAAATTAATATTCATAGACACATTTGGACACCACTCTGACATTTCTAAAACATCAACATGCCTGGGGTTGAGGCATTTTAATTTTTTTAGTAGAAGTTTCAAACTCCTTCTGCACAGCTAAGTAACCAAAGGAAAGAGTGAGACTCCTGCACCACGATTCAAACCCTCCAAACTCACACCCAAGGTGAGGATGAGATACACAGAGGAATTCAATGGACAGAGTTGGACAGACAAACCACGCCATCCCATTTACACACTGTCAGCTGTGAGAAGCTCACTGAAACACATACAGGAGAACAACATAGCCCAGTTCCTCTATAACCTTCTGTCCACACATTTGTCCACACAACAAAGCGTGATAGGTTGGACACATTGTCCAACCTATCACGCTTTATTGAAAAAATAAACCCAGCAGCGCAGCTCCCCAGGCTTTTATTTCTATGTAGGATGTGTGCAGATTAGATGCTAAATTAAATAAATAAATAAACCATCCCATTTTCTGTTGAGTATCAGGAGGGTTTTTTGGAAAATTCAGTAGTAGAATACGAGTGACTAACAATTACACACACATGCTTCCAGACTGCGAGTAGCAATAGCTCTATGTCTTATCTTGTACACACTACGCTCAGGCAGCTCGCGGGCCGTAATCGCGCCACCAGCTCCATTCATCTCTTCTCACCAGGCTCCTGGCGCTCAGACGCCTCGGCAGGAGCACAGGAGGCAGGGTGGGATGGTGAGAGGTAGATTACTTCATCTGCATAAAAGTAACTGCGGGGTGGGAGGAAGCATAATTAGCGCACGGGATGGATATTGAGGTTTCTACCAACTCCGCCACACACCGAGTTTGTGATCCCTGGCAGAAAGCTCTTTCACTACCCGCAGAGCCGGGAGCAGGAAGGCATGGCGGGCACCTGAGCAGTACGCGGCCCCAAGCGCCCGGAGACTCTCTCAGATGGCAGCGGGACTTTCGCCAGGCCGGGAGAAGCCGTCGCCCAGGCCGCGCCGCCGCCCGCACCGTTTGTGCCTCCCCTCTCGCCCCAGCCGGTAACGTCCTGGTGCTTCGGGGGGGTGGGTGCGTTACTCCCCGGGGACGGGAGCCCACGGCACGGCAGGTTACCCGTATCCCTCAGCCGCTCACCATGGCGAAGGTCGGGCAGTTACCCCACCGCGGTCTGTCGTGCCCCGGCAGCAGGTGCCGCCCGCTCGCCCCGGCCTTTCAGGGCGCGGCGAGAGGCGGGGAGAG
>VXBZ01001331.1:94833-148057 GCA_013399135.1 Heliornis fulica
AGAAGGAACTGAAAAGTTATTTCAGGTACTCTGCTTACCCTGCCGTTCCCCTGCTCGTAACTTTCAGCTGGGGGGTTTGTGCTGGGTGTTTTCTTCGATAATCCTGCGAAAACAGCGGGGACTCACTCCCCACATTCCGGGCGAGAGAACCGGCAGCCTGACTGGGTTTGCTCGATTCGGTCCAACCGTAATAGGCGGCGACCGCTAAAAGCATTGACCATTCGCAAGACCCAGCTGTGGCTTTTAGGTTGCCATTTCTCTTGACACCCAGTTTTCATTCAGCCGTGTGTCGTGGACCTATTTGTGCAGGCGTGCCTGGGTACCGCCGGACATGTGCGGTTGTATTTGTGGAGCGTTGACGTTATTTTCCTGACGCTCCCCCGGGGTGAAACCCGGCTGTGCTGTGATTGTACAGCACCTTCTGCAGACGGTCCCGGTCGTGTCTGTCACTCCTGTGCCTGGCACCGGCAGCTTTGACAGGGCCACGCTGAAAGTTGGGGCTGAGGAAACCCGTCCCGCTGATGATGGCACTTCTTTAACAGCAGATGCATGGAAATGTCTTGGGTATCGTGTCTTGTCCTCTTGGGCTGTGTTTGCAAAGAGGAGACATAATTGTAGCTCTTGGGGTTATGCAGTTTACAACATACTCAAGATAGCAGTAGCACACAGTCTTGATCTGGAAAAAAAAAAAAAAAACTGTTTAAGTATGTCTGGGTTCTCGGAGTGGCAGGGCACTTCCTCTCCTGCTGTCTCCTTACCACTTAGCATGTGCCCGTACAGCAAGCCAGTAAGTTCAGGGCCACGTTCCTTCCAGTACTGTATGAGACAAATCTTAATGAACTACACTTTCTGGTTGGTGCCTCAGGGTGAGATTATGCTTTGGCAGATTATACTGCAGTGAAAATTTAAGCATGTCGTTTTGAAGAGAATTTCTTACGTTGGTACAAAACACACTTGTGACTATTTTAGGGAAAGTTTTTTGTGGGTTTTGGTTTGGTTTGGTTTTTGGTGGTTTTTTTTTTTAGTTTTCCCCTCCCGCATTCTTTTTAATTAATCAGAAAAATTAGTGGTGAGAATTCAACACTTTTTTTCCCCTCCCCAGCTCTCCAATGGAACTAGTTAAGGCAATTCAAGGCATTTCAACTTTACACAAATCTTACCATATCTATGTTTTCAGTCCAGCATGGTTATTACACCTTTATTGCTACATAAGACTTCACTAGCACATCAGTCCCTCGGTGGTTTTAGAATTACTGTTGCCATTTGTGACCCTTTTGAAAAGGCAGTTATTATTTCTGAGGTCCTGTTAGACAGCACTCCACTAACAATATTTTTAGGAATCTGCAAATCAAAACATGCTTTAAAAAATGTCACCGTATAATGTAAATGCCAAGAGAAGTGGAGTTCACTGAAGGTATGCAATTTAAAAACAAACCCCATACAGTCAACCTGACAGAGCATGAAGGGATTATCCAGACTTGACTCATCTGTGTAGATTGTGCATTTCAGGCTGACTGCTAAGCTGAGCAGCAGTCTGCTGGAGTGACTTCACTGCCTGCATCTCTGGGTTGTATGAGCCTTTGAAAACATTATTAGTATTCCAGAGCTGTTTATTTTATTTGGAGAAAACCAGGCTTGCAGTCAATGAGACTTGAAAAGATTGGAGATTCAGTTCAATATGTGATTAAATTATTTACTGTTCAATTTATTGTAGGTAAGTTGAAAACTCTGAGATTTTCTTCTGTGAGACCTTATACATTATATAGGTAGTTGAAAATAGTCTTTAAGCAGCTGGAAATAGAAAATTCAAAGTTGGTGCACAGTGAAATAAGGAACTTGGTTGGTTCATGTTAGTTTTTGTACTCAGAAATGGCTATGGCTGAGCAGCTCTGTGTTTGGTAGAAAGGAGATGCATGATTTAATATGACTCCTTTTGTTACAGAAGTCATAAAATCATGTTTGGTATGTTCTGCATCAAATCTGTAACTTCTAGCTTGAACCAGTATGTACAAAAAAAATGCCCTTGAACATTTGAAGTCTGTAGGTTGGGGTTTTTTCCACTGTTTGCACTTTACTACAGAACATAATCTGAATTTTGCTATCCTTGGCTTCCAGTCATGGATCTTTTCAGAGCTTGTATTTTAAATAATTCTTAAACTGAAGTGCTTGAAAGAGAGTGACAGTAGGGACAAAGGGGGCAGAGGAGTTACAGTAACTAAGAGGACAGTTAGAAAATGTGTGATATGAAAGGTTATAGTGTAAAACTACGTTTTTACTGTTCAGTAAATATTCTGTTTTTGCTGTTCTGTTGAGCAGTATCCCATATGTAGTTTGGAAGTCGTTGATATGGGTTGGGTTTTTTAAGTTATTCAAGAGGCATTTCATCGTTCACTCATTTCCGTAGTGTTTGTTGCCATGGCAGCTAGCCAGCAGCCTTATTAGTGGTTAAGGTGGTTACACTTTGCTTTTCTGTCCTGTGGTACTGGAAATCTCAGATACCGTAAGAAACTGATGTTGTACAGAGGCTGCAGTAAGTTGTTTCTGTGGAGAGACCAAAATGTTTCTGTCCTCAGATTGAAGTTTCTGTATAGTGATGCTTTCTATCTCTGATTATCTGTAGTTATGTTTAAAATGCCTTCTGCCTTTGAGATTGCTAAATATTTACAGTAAATGTACTACTGCTACCATATGTTTGAAGCGATAATCCCATTAATTAAACAAGCCTGTATTTTTATGCTTGAAACAATTGACGCTTCAGTTACTAAACTGTATTTTAAGGGTAAAATATAACAAAAGCTGAGGTGAGATAGTGTAACAAGAAGCAGAGTAATTTTTGTACCTTCTGGTCTTAAAATGTAGTCATTTCTAGTTATCACATAGAAAATCAGTTGTAATCTGCTCATAATTGCCTTCTTGATAGAGGTATGAGGCATTTTTCTCACTTTTTTATTATTATTATTATTTTTAATTTTGTTTTTCTCTCTGTCTTTGTGTTTTTGGTGGTTTGACCCTGGTTGGAGGCCAGAATCCCACCAAAGTCGCTCTATCACTCCCTTCTTAGCTGGACAGGGGAGAAAATATCTATTGAGAGGTTTTGGAGTAGAGATAAGGACAGGGAGAGATCATTCTGCAGTTAGCATCATGGGCAAAACAGACTCAATACACAGTAAAGGGGAGAAAACTCTCTAATTCATTACACTACACACACAGAGAAACCAGAGTCAAGTAATGAGAAGTACAAACAGCTCTTAAAACACTCCCCCCTTCCTTCTTTGCAGACTTCACTTTATTCAGGATATTTCTCCTCCCCAGGATGGCACGGGGCAAAGGCCGGGGCGGGGGGAATAGGGAATGGAGGCTTCAGTCTTCAGTCAGTTCCTCGTGAGTTGTTCCCCTTCTTGAGGGGGGTGCATTTCTCTCACCCTTTCCCTACACCAGTGTGGGGTCCCACCCATAGGGGACAGTCCTCCATGACCTTCTCCACATGAGTCCTCTCCCACAGGGCCTTGGTTCTTCGCCAACTGCCCCAGTCACTGCTACAAACTCATAGAAAGTCTCTCAGTCCCAGACTGCTGGGCCCAGCTGGTCCCCCACAGAGTCACAAGCTTCCCCCAGAAACACCAGGCTCTGGTGTGGGCCTCTGTTTCTGCCTTTTATCTCTCTCTGCGGGCTGCAGGTTCTGTCAGGGACTTGCTCCAATGTAGGTCACAGATTCTTCCCTATTCCACCACCTGCTCCATGGTGGGCTCCTGCCTGGCCCAGGTGCCTCTCCATGGGCTACAAGTGGAGTCTCTTAGTCCTCCATTGTCTGCAGGACGACACCCTCTTCACCATGGTATTCTCCACAGGCCACAGGGAATCTTCTCTCAGCCCCTCCTCCCCCCCCACCCCCCTTAACTGACCTTGGTGTCTGCAAAGTTTCTTACATCTTCTCACTCCCTTCTCTGGTGGCAAAATGTGGCTGTTTGTGTTTTTCTGTTTTTAAAATGTGATTCCCAGAGGCGATGTGACCAGTACTCATTGGCCCAGCAACCGAGTTTGGCCTTGGGAGCCCAGCTGGTATTTACTCTGTTGGATCCCTAAGAAGCTTCCAGCTGCTTCTGTAAGAAGCCATCTTGCAAAACTACCATGGTATTTTTAACTCTCTGTGGCCTTGTGAAATAGGCAGCTCTCCATGATTAGTGGAGAGAAATACCATATGGATATTGTGAAGATGTACATCTTTAAATGTTTTTTTTGTGTAACAGCTTGAGGGTCTGTCAAAAAGTATGTTCCATACTGTGTTATTTAGGGATGAGCAGAAATTGAGGAAGGTTTTCATAACCTTGGGGCTTTCTGCTTAGATGCTTTTCTTACCTATCAGGATTGAATACTTTGGGGTAGATCACGTTTCTTGAGTAAAAAGCGGAGCTTGCACTGCAAAAAATTCAAATTGTATTTTGCTTAGTATGAAGTGCTGGCTTGACGCTGACTTTCCCATTCTGCAAGGAGATTGTATTCCCCAGTTCAGGAATTATTTTAGCTTTGTGATCAAGTCAAGCTCCATTCATTCTTGAATCATAGTTGCACAATGAGAATGTTTTAAAGGAGTACTTTAATTTTCAGACTCTTACTTTTGCTGTCCCAAATGGAAAGGTCTGGACAAGACCTTTTCAAAGTTTGCCCTGGGGAGTAATGAAGCTCACCCTCTGCAACTGCAAGATTTGTCATTCTTCCAGGCTCATCTCATAGTGAATGCCAGACTACCTCACCTGCCTGGCCATTTTAAGGTAGCATTTGCTTGATTTACGATAACACTGGAACATTTTAAAATCTGACGTACATCGTCATCCTCCCTGGGGGAGGAGATGTCTGTTCATCCAAGCTGGAACATAGTTCCATCTTAATATAAGGAGGAACTTTTTGCATGGTGAGGGTAATGGCGCACTGGAACAGGCTACCTGGAGAGGTTGTGGAGTCTCCGTCTCTGGAGACATTCAAGACCAATCTGGGCATGTTCCTGTGTGATCTAATCTAGGTGATCCTGCTCAGGCAGGGAGGTTGGACTAGATGATCTTGCAAGGTCCCTTCCAACTCCTAATATTCTGTGATTCTATGTGTGTCTATATACATATATATATGTGTATACATATACATATGTGTATATGTACATGTATACTTGTGTAAATAGGTAGATAAATGCAGGCTAGAATGCTATATCCTAACATCTGCTGTTCATTAAATGCCATCTTCCTATGTGCCATGCCCACAAATGTAGCTTCCAATACCTCTGTTTTAGAGCCAAGTGATTTGGTTCTTGGTTCTTTCAGGGTAAATATGTCCTTTGCATAAAACTTTCACAAGAATATGCAAAGAATTTAAAATGTATTCTGTATAGTTTTCTTGAAGGTTGGTAGTGAGGAAGTTAAAGCTGTGTTCAGGAGGAGGGATTTTACTTAATAGGAGGTTGATATTTTGAGAAAAGAATGGGGAGAGACAAAGCAAGACATTCAGTGTTTGGGAGTGAAAGAGAGTTTAATGGACGTTAATAATCCTCCCAATGGAAGAAATACAGTAATTTCTTTTGGCATGAGAGGAATGTCTTGGGAGATGGTTGAAAGTTGCAGAGGAGTGCCAGAGATTGGGCAAGTCAGTGAAGCAGGAGGTGTTCAGCAGTAAATATGAAACCTATGAAACAGGTTATTTTCAGGAACCTGAAAAGCAGTCTGCTTGTAAAGCTCAGTGGCTGGAAAGGTTCTTAAGTCCATTGAGTGCTTTACTAATTGATTAAAAACTGTTGACCATTTGTGAGAGCAGTCTTCCCCTATGAGCTGTAAAAAGTAATGTGCTAAGTTGTGAAATCAATGAATCAGTGCCATCAAACTTTGAAGTTTTGCAACTAGATGAAAACTTCTGTTGTGTTGTGACTTAGTCCTCTTATTTTAGGATTAATGAAACATGGTGGTTTGGCAGAGACTGTCTGGAACAGGGACAGGCTGCATTTCCTTTAACAGAAACTACTTCCTAATCTCCTTTTGTTTTGCAAAGTGTTGAATGTAAGTAGCTGGTATCTATAAATCCTCGTTTCTCTGCTTTCCTAGTCACCATTAGAGTTTGCACCCTGACTCTCCACAGATCTCTTCAGTCCTTCCTCATCTGTAAAGCTAACATTTGAATTGCTGAGCCACATCTTTCCAGCATCAATGCACGGATACGTGTTTGATGAGACTTTTCTCTTGTAAAAAGTACCATCAACACTTTCATAGAGATCTCCGCTTTATGTAAGTGATGGGTTTGAGAGCCTCAACATTTGCAGCAATATCCCTAAGGCCTTTCCACCTTAAAATATTCCACTGATTTGAAAACCTCAGGTGATTTCTTCTTCAGCACTAATTCCAATACATACTCTTTGCAATGCCAGGTATGCTTCTGGAAATAGTTTATTCTGGCTAGGGAAGGGCTGTGATGTACCAGTGCCCAGGGCTGTGCACCTGGGTTCACGAGTTTCTGTAGCAGCTGCCTCTGAGATTACTGCTGCCATTATTGCTGGCTGCCAACTGGGCTTTTGCTGCCTTTGCGGAGCTGTGAGTTGGACTCATTAGTGTTTCTGGAACTGTTACTGTTGGGATTACAGTCTGGGTTTCTTGAAGTTGTTGCTGAGCTACAGCTGAAAGATTAAAATCAGAGTTTTCTGCTTCAGCTGTTGTTTTCCCCAGCCACTTGTTCACTTGTCTGTTAATAGCTTTTTATTGTAGCTGTTGTATAGAAGAAAATAACATCTGGTATCATGCATACATTGATGTGACTTTCATCTGCTTCCAGAAAAAGACTGCTTGGCTCACAAATGTCTTTAGGTGGTGCCCGCTTGTTGGAGTTGTACCATGTTACCAAAACTCATACAAAGTTTTGCCTTTCTTTCCCATGAGATCTCTGCCTTCTGTGAATTGACCATCTCTTGTGTTACAAGTGCAAATTGGTAAACCACCATTGCCTGGTAAATTAGGATAAATTAAGATCTTCGCAGAGATTTAGCATCTGATTTTATTGTGGAATTATTCAGCCAGTCTTTTTCAAGACTAGAGAGTAATTTCTTTTTGGCTTTGATAAGCATAACTGTGATGATACCATGCATAATGGTTCATAAGGTTTTGTTTGGTATTTGGTGACAGTCTTCCATCTGATTGGAGGGTTGGACTAGATGCTCTTTCAAGGTCCCTTCCAACTCCTAACGTTCTGTGGTTTGTTTCATAAAACTGAGCGCTCCAAAGTTTGTGAGGCTGGGGTAGTGGTCTGTAGTTCACCTTGACACCTTGCTAAATCTCAGACACTAGTATATGTCTGAATAGGTTATGTTTTGATTTATACAGCTGTTGCAAGTGACACCTTAGAGAAGCAAAATCAGCATAATCCTCTTAAGGCTGATCTTTCTTCCTGTGCTCTTTGTACTTCTGTGAGCAGTTTGAATTGTTCATCTGCATCTTGGGTATGCTCATCAGTAGGACTGTGGGGGCTCTGGAGGGAAAATGTTTGTAGCAAGCAAACTGAAAGCAAATGTCTCCAGTGGGCATTGTAAATAGAGATTAGTTCCTCTGCTGAGAGGGAATGCTTTTGTGGAAAGTACAGCCTCATCTCTTGATAAGTGCAGGATATGTTGCAGAAATAGGTAATAAGGCCAAATAGGCTGCCTTGGCAAGAGTGCAGCTAGCCAATCAAGCAGAGTGATCATTTGTATCTTTTTGGTGCTGATAAGATTGAATTTGGAGCACTGTGTCCTGTTTTGGTCTCTGAAGGACAGGAAAAGGCACTGACTTACTGGAGCAAGTCCAGTGGAAAGAGACCAGGGTGATTGGTGGGCTGAAGTACCTCATGTATGAGAACAGACCGGGAGAACTGAATTTGTTCAGCCTACTAAGAGAAAACTAAGGGTGAATTTTACTGCTGTCTTCAGCTGTGTAATGGAAGATTATAGAGACAAAGGCCTTTTTGGTTGCCAGCAGCAAAAGAGTAACAGACAGCAGTCACAAGTTACAGTGAATAAATTTTAGCTGGAAATAAACTGTCACCATGAGAATGCTTAAACACAGGGACAGGTGCCTGGGGAGGTTGTGGAATTTTCAGCCTTGGAGGTGCTCAGTAGTTAATTTGGAGAAGGCACTGAGTTACTGTTGTTGACCATGAGTTGAGAGTTGTTTGGACTGGCTGACCTCCTAACATGCATTCCAATCTAAATTACTTAACTCTGAACACTGATAGCATAGTTCTGAATGAAGTCTCCTCATTTGTGTCTACATTGTCAGATCAAACTTCATGAAAAAAAAAAAAACAAGCTCTGGGAGCCAAACAGGGCTCCAAATATTAACCTTAATGAAGGAATCTGTGCAGATGTTAACAGGACTAAAATCTAGTTAGCTTTTCAACGTTTTTTAAAAAAATCATAAAGTGGAGACTAAACATCAGGAAATTTAGACTGCAGTATTAATTTCTACTTTAAAAGTTGCAAACTTCTGAGCTTAGTATGAAATGACTCTGAAGACCTACAAAATTTATGTGAAATCACTAACAGATGGTTTCTCTCCTTTTGGTATATTAGGTTATTAAACAAAAGTGGGCAAGCTGTTTTATTAACATGTAAAATAGTAGGATTTCAAAGCCTGGTGTGTGTAGTTCAGTGTGGGCGCTTAGTGGTGGTCTCTCCAGGATTTCAGGATACAGTGAAGAAGAAAAGCCTCACCTAAATGACAGGTAGTCAGACTTCTGTATAGCTATTTTCTTTCTTTTTATTTTTTAACTTGGATTTAGAGCTACAGTAACCCAATTTCTATAAGAACTGGCTATTGTTGCTATTTGTCAGATCTATTAAAAGCTTCCTCAGAAAGTAGGAAATAATTATATACTAAGTGTGTCTCGCCAAACCGCATGACCATCTCTGTCTTCCCTAATTCTTAACTTGCTAAATCCGGGTTAAAAAAAAAACGGACCTTAACATATTCTTTGGCTCTTTCATCCCAGTAGAGAGTAAATGGCAAAGCTGAAAGTCTTGAGCAAATCCACTGCTGGCAGCTCTCTTGCAGAAGGCTCCAGTCCAAAATGACAACTGCAGCCGTGTGGTACAGGCACAGGAATTGTCTCTCAAATAAGCATAACCCTGTGAAGCCATTTAGGGCAACACAGAGTCCAACCAACACCTTGAACTCTGTCCAGGAACCCTGGAGATTATGGAGCTCGGTTGCCAGCAGCATGACCTGAAACACAACCTGGCCATGTTGCTAGACAGTTTGAGAGGCCCTTTTTCCTCTGCTGAGCCTTTCAAACTCTCGATAATAGTCTGTGGCACAGATAAAAGATGTTAGGTTGACTAGCGAAGTCTCTTAAATTTGTGTTTAAATGAAGAGAGTACTCCCCCCCCCATAACCATGTTAGTTTTGTTAGAGGATTTTCTTCTGACGGAACAAATTTGAATAAAAGTACTTTGCTAAGCATGACAGCGTACACTTTGTACAGTTGTAGGCATTGTCTGACCGCCTAATATTGTCACAGGGAAAGTTAATTAGACGGTTCAAATTTTCGTGCTCAGAAAGCATCCAGACAGCGTGACTCCTTCTGGAAGTGGGAAGAGATCAAATCTAACATATATCATTGGAAACTTTTTTTTGTTACAGTGCTTTGTATATCTCAGTGTCTCAGCTTCAATTTACAAATAATAAAATTAAGAAGGTAATTAAACAGAGTGCCTTCTAGTGCTAATCTTGAAATAAGAACTGTTCGCCCATTTGTCGCAGAAATTTGCAGTGTTGCCCCGGTGCTGATGGGGTCAGTTGCTTGATGGTCCTCTTAGTTCATGGCAGGGCTTTTCGGTGTTTTCTGGCTTGCAAACCCCTGAAAACTTCTGGTAGAGCTGGAGAGCCCAACATCAAAGTAGCTGAACTGCACATTGAATGTTTTTGAACAACAGATTTATTTTTTTTTTTATAATTTTAATTTGGGTAACTTTCTTAACTTCAGATGGTTTAGGTTCTTGCATCTCCTAAAAGGTCAGAAACAAACACAAGATCCTGTATTAAGTGCAGTTTTAAAGAAACCTAAAATGACTGTTAGACCTACCTCTCAGTGCTAGTGGCAGCTGTTTGTATTTTTTCCAGATATTTGTATTTTTTAAGAGAAATAAAAAGATTTTTTTTTTTCTGGATGGGAAACCATAGCTGATGCTACAGTCCTACAGGTAGACTCACAGATTGGGGTGAGTAAAGGAAAACATTTCTCTAGTAGAGCTGGTGGAGTGCTTTTGAGTGTCTGTTCCCAAAAATCTCCAAGAATGTCTGGACATGTGGTGTTCTGCCCTTTGGAAGAAGATTTGGGTGGCTGTACCATAGGTGTGTGCATGCCCTGGTGTACTTGTGCAGGTGTGATCATGGTAACTTGTAGGTTTGTGTCAGGTTTTAACCACCTGACTAGGAGCATCTGCTTAAAGATGGGAACATCCTAGAGCCTGCTATGTGTCCTTTTGGCAAAGGCAGCCAGTGATATCCTGGGCTCCATTAGGAGGGACAGTGCAGTACGTCAAGGCTGGTGAGCCTTCTCTGCTCAGCCCTGGTGAGGCACCCAGAGTACCGTGCCCAGTGCTGAGCTCCCCAGTACAAGAGAGGCATGATCATACTGGAGAGAGTCCAGTGAAGGGCCATGAAAATGATTGAGGGCTTGAGTCACTGCTCTCTCAAGCTCTGCTTGTATAGCAGACGCTTCTTCAGCCTAGAGAAGAGAAGGCTCGGGGTGATCTTGTCAATGGGTATAAATGATCCAAAGGGAGGGTGCAAAGAGGACGGAGCCAGGTTCACTTCAGTTGTGCCCAGTGACAGGATCAGAGGCAGTGGGCACAAACTGACATACAGGATGTTCCCTCTGAACATCAGGAAACATTTTTTTATGGTGAGGGTGACCAAGCTCTGGCACAGGCTGCCCAAGGAGGTCGTGGAGTCTCCATCCTTGGAAATACTCAAAAGCTTGTCTGGACAAGGTCCAGGGTAACTGGTTTTTGGTGTCCCTGCTTGAGCAGAAGACCTCCAGAGGTCTCTTCCTACCTCAGTGTTTCAGTGATACTACAGAAGAGCATTGTTCAGGCAATCTGTGTGTGTAGTGGATATCTGAAGTTGTGGCAACTGAGGCAACTATGTTTACATTATCCTTAGGGGAGTGTAGTGTTTTTTTTATTTTGTCACGTAGCCAAACTATTCCCTTTCAAAGTGAGATACAAATTTCTGAAGGGAAGATTTTAATTTTCAGGACCTGTTTTTCAGCATGGTACTGATGGGCGATACCAGTGGTTACAAAATGCTGTTTTCTGCACAGTTGGGTGCTATAGCTCAAACCTGTTTAGGCTCTTTATATAGGCAAACCACGCACTTAGGTGCAGCTGTAGGTTGACACCATGTCATCTCATGATGAGCAGCTCATGGTCATGGCCTTTTGTCTACCCACAAACAATGAAAGACTGAATCTACTTATACTTGTCAGCATAAAAGTAATGACTGTTTCGTATAAAACTTAGTGTTTTCCTCTTCAAAATGTATTAGAGGATGTCATGGTAAATGCCGCAATGGTTTGCTCGAGTCTTGCATGTCATTAGTGCTGCTGATCTGATGGGATTATACCAGAAACTAGACCTAACCTTCTTTAAGGTGGTAACCTGGAGGAAGATGAATCTCTCCTTTGTTAAGTTAAAGGATAACTACGGACAGAGGAGACTTCTTTCAAGGAGTGGAAGAACTCTTTGCTTCTTTGTTTTCATGCACTTGAAAGTGCATGTTTGAAAATGCAGCTGATCCTCTTAAAATATTTTTAAAGACTGTTCTCTAGGCAAATCATTACTCATCTTTATCATAATATCAGGTTGTTTTCCTGAATTCTGGGCACTTTTTACTAGTCATCTAATTCACTGTTCTGCAAGACTGTGGAGCTGTGGTGGTTTTTTGTTGATTTTATGATAGTGTGTAGATACAGTCTAGAGCACCACTTAACCATTCCTCAAAACTAAGTAAACTTCTTCCAGAGTGTTATACTTCAGATAGTTTGCATCTCTTCACATACTACCTGAAAAAGAAGAATTTTGTTTGTATTGCCACCTCGTAATTTTCAAGATAAACATCTCCCTTGCAGCTCTCAAGTCCAATGATAAATGTAGGATATTTTGCAGTGGCACAGCAGTGAGTCTTGTCTGTAGCATACTGCCTTCATTTCTGTTTCTTAACTGCAGTGGTTTGTGATAGTTTAACTTGTGCAGGGTATTCTTCTAAATGCATCATTTACTGGAGACTTAGCATAAAGTTCTACAATAAATGATAATTAAATACTTTAATAGGACAAGTTGTACCATTAAATTGCTGCAGTAGCACCACTTGAGTTACAGAATGACTGTTCTGTGTGCTTGCATAAAATAATTTCTTTTTAAATAAGGCTTTCTCTTCAGAGTGCTTGAAACGAGGAATTGGCTGCTACTAGCACTATTTTATTTTTTTTTAGGTTGGGTTATTGAGGGTTTTTTCTCCTTACAGAAGCACTTCCCTTATGTCTTCAGCCTGCACTGTCTGAATTTCCCAGCTGCTCCTACTCTCCTTTTGGGTTTTTTGATCCTCCCATGTGTGCTTTTCATACCGAACTGGGGAGAGGGGGGAGTGAGGAAGGATGCTTTCCTTCCCATCCCTCGCCAATCTGAGAGGTTCACCCTGATCCTGGTCTCTGTAGCATCCTATCGACTTGCTGTGTGCCATTCAGAAATCTCCTTCTACCATACAGTCCCTGAGCCAATTCCCGATTTTGTGCCAGCCCACTCTTTAATCACATGGCTTATGAGCAACGCACACATTGTCCAGTCTCTAGGAGCTGCAAAAATAGATGTTTGTAGCTGCAAGACCAGAAATTTGAAGAGCAGTTAATGTTTGATTTATTTGGTGACTGCATTTAATTTGCTGACTTTTTGCATTTTAGATAATGGTAATAGATGGAGATTGCCGAAGTATTCATGTTACTGAATTTGGAGGTTTAAACACAAGAATTAGCTTTGTCTCTTTGTGCTGTGTAGTTTTGATTGATGCTGTTGTAGATAGTCTCCTATGGATGTGATCGGAGAGGCATGGAGTTTCTTGAAAAGGTTTCTTTGTTCATCTCCTTATTCCCAGAAGGAAGCCCTGTGGTTAAACCTTAATATGAATGCTTTTCTGCCCTTGCAAGCATGATTTAATAAGATGACCTGCCACCTTTAAAACCTTGGACAGACCTTTAAGTTTTAAGGGAAAAGCTGAGAAGATGCTACCAGAATGGCCAGCGTGTTTAAGTAACTGACATTGTGCAAAAGATAGAGTTAGAAAATTTCTTAATTCATGCCACTACAGCTTGCTAGAGTATTGTCTGTAAATTAAGCAATATAGCATAAGTGACCAGTTTGTAAATCTTTGGACCTTGGTGCTGCAGCATGGGCAGCATGAACATCTGAAACTGAAGTTTAGACGTGGTTTCCTAAAGACATGCCCTTGTAGTATGGAGAGTTGCTAAGGGGGCGGGGATTCCTCTTGTTACCGTAGAAGTTGAGAGCACATGTCTTCTTAAGTCAACCTCTCACAAACTTACTTTTAAGGCAGAATTTTAAGCTTGTCCTAGTTGTGCTTGTAGAGGTCTAAACAAACAGTTTCTGTACTGCAGAGATCTCAGTTTGTTACAGATACAGGACACCATTTACACACGTGGCCTCTGCCAAAACAAACGTTGCTGGTATTGCAAAAGAAGTGTTTGGCCGTAATCAGGGAGATACTCAACTAATGACTAGCCAAATGATCCAGCTTGCATTTAGGGGCAGTTCTTGAACATGGTTGAACTGGACTGGCTTCATATTTTGCCCACAGAAGTTTTAATATGCTTAATATCATCCAATACCAGCAACTGAGGTAGTCTAAATACCACAGCAGGGACTGATTAGCTTTTTCAGATCACTGCTTTTATTCGCTGTTTGCAGAGAGGCTTAATCCAGTGCTGGAGATCAGGCATCCCACTGTGCTCGTGGGTAGCTTTCTCTCACTCTTTGTGTTCAGTGGCAGAAATTAGTGAGGAGTCTCCTCCTGCCTGCAACTTAAGAGCTCCAAAATAGTGGTGTTAGTCAGCTCTTCTTAGGAGAGTTTAATGGACAGTGTGGAGAAACTATAATTGGGGCTTCTGCTTTGCAGCTTAATATCTGGGCACATGATAAATGTATCAGTGTAATAGCATGGTGGCATGTGATTTCATTTACTACATTGAATAGCATTAATATTCATACAAAGCTTGGCAAATAAAACAGTTATAAAAAACCTAATCTCATTCTTTCCTTATTTTAAATCACTGTAGATGATGCTAAAGCTCAGTAAATTCACTTTTCTAGTGGTTATTTAGATAAACATTTGGATAGGTAGAATCCACTCCTTTGTGCTGAGCCATGTCTGCTGAGGTTACCACCAATGGCAGCTTTATATTTGGAAGACCATGTTGGACCACTTTTTTTTCCATCAAGCATCAAACCTTGCTGTGTGTACATCACGAAGTATTTGTGTTGCAGGGCTTTGGTAGTGTGGGGCATTGAGAGGAGGGTTGGGCTGGAGTTTGTTTCCATGTGGTTTACTTCAGTAAAGATACAAATGATAAAATGCTGGCTGTGGCCTGGCTCCTGACTTCTATTCAAATGTGTCATCCTTGGAAAGAGACAGGAAGATCTCGGCATCTAGAACAGGTCTGTGAAATAAGAGAAAGAAGTTCTGTTGCAAACAAATACAAGTGATTCCAGAACAAAAGAGTGGTTCCTAGTTCCTTTCTGTCAAGTGCCCTAATGTTTTGCACTGCTTAAAAATGTCCATGTTGTAAGATTACATGGGTTTACTTTAATCAGTTTTATCTTCCATTGAAACGACCTACAAGTGCTGTGTTAGAGGTGTGTGTAAATGCAAGTTTAGTGCGTTTAGTGGCCAGTGTACAAAAGTGCCAGTAAATTCAGAGTACAGTTTTCAAATACATTTCAGTGCTCAGTGTGGGCTCCCTTCATACTTCCTTGCACTTTGTACCAAATATGATTAATTTTGCTAACAAGAAAGAAAAGGGAAATGCAAATAGCTACCGCTAGATTTATTTCTCTTTAATGTTTTCCCTCACAAAGAACTCTTTGTTTCCATAACAGGAGGGATTATATTCCCGAAGACTGCTATATTTTAATAGGAACTCAAAACTTTTGCTACTTAAAAATAATTCCTTTCTTTGTTTCGTGAATTAGAAACAATGAGGAGAAGCCGAAGTCTGCCCAAGCCAGGTGTTTCTTGTTGGCAGCCTGCTCCCTAATGACTCTGGCTCTCATACAGCAGCTGCCTGCTAGTCTCCTTTGTATGGCCTATTGTTGCTGCACACCCCTCGTTAATACACATGCTGCCCGGGGCAGACCCTGAGAATGACATCAACTTGCTTATCTTAGAAACCTCCGAACCTGATGCAGGGTGGGGAGGTTGCCTTGCATCTGCCCAGCCAACTAATTGTGAGCTCTGTGGGTCGTGATTGGCTCCGGGTCTGCTCGGTAATAGGTTAAGCAAAGACATCGCGGGTCCATCTGTTCGTCCATTCATTGTTCTGCTTGCTTGCCTGAAGTCTGCAGCTGAAATCGTGTTAAGGAGTTGCTTCTGGAACAGCTACAAGAAACCAATGTCTGTGTGTTTTCCAGCCAACGTAAGTATATGGGCTTCTCTCAGCAGAAACAGGATGGTTCAACTTTCTGGCGGTTCACTGTAGTAGTTTGGGTTTGGGCAAGGTACCACGCGTGGGTGTCAGCTGAGATCTGCTCGCTTCGAGTGTCTCTCGGAAAAAGAGGGAGAGAAAAACAGTTATGTCTGAAGACTTAAGTATATTAAAGAGCAATGTTTTCACCCACTGTGTTCTGCTAAGGAACTGTCAGAGGCATTGGGAAAAGTGCATTTCCCAGAATTTGAAAGTGGTAGGAAGGCAGTAGTCACCAACAGGACACTTCCCCTCTGAGGGGAAGGGTAGGTTTTATATGTAAGCTACAGGTATTCTTTTTTGGTTTTTGTTATGTTGGGTTTTTTTATTTTTCAAATAAGATATTATTTACTATAATTTTTGGGTGGTAGAAAAACCTTTTAAGGAGGGAAAATTAAAAAAAAAAAATCAAACCACTTTTCCATTATACCATGCAGTGGGTGATATGTCCTGTGTTTGTGAAAACAGGAGGAGCTCCATTGTGGGTAGTCTGAAGATACTGTAGTGTGAGATGAGAGGGTTAGGGTACTTGTAGGTGTGAAAATGTGCCAGTCAAAGGTTTTGTGCTGTGAAAGCTATTTATATGACAGATCTAGCCCTTTTTTATATATTTTTATAAAGTTTCTAATCTGTTTTGTTTTATGTTTTGAGTTCAGATGTTAGGCTGAAGAACAAACACTGTATACTCCATCAGCCTGTGTTCCAAGGATCCTGTAAAGAAAAAAAAATCCACCAAAAAACAAAGACCTTCATATATCAGTTGGGAGGGAAAGAGAGCATATAAAAGGGTTAAAAAGAGGTTTGCATTTCTACCACATGCCCTATTGTGTGAACATATGCATGAGTCTATTGAAAGTTTTCAGAAGATGGGCAGGCCACCAGTTGCTGGTCTCCTGCAGTTCCAGTAGACATCTGTTGCCCCAGAGCATTAACCAATCTGTTCAATGGGACATCCTTCTTTTGTTGGATAGAATGATGCAGACAACAGCACTCACTGAAATACAATGGTAATTAAATACATAGAAACTACAGCAGTAGGTATTTATTACATATTCATTATTTTATTTGCATTGTTGTGGTATCTTTATCATTTGGATAACTGATATATTCTTCCTTTACTAATCAGCTCTGCACTTCTGTTTGTGACAAGTAATGACAGTGTTTCAACAAACTGTGATTTCAATATTTTCCATTATGTGTTTAGAAGACTTAGGAAAAATCTGCCAGTGTGAAAACATGCTGAAATAATTCACTGTACAATGTATCTTCAGAAACTTCTGACAGTCTTTTGAGACAAAATCTGTTACACACTAGTTTACTCCTTTGTCATTTTACTCCCTGAACTACATATGCATTAAATTGTTCCTTTTATGCTCAATTGTAAGTGGAAAATATTGTGAATACATATTAAGAGATTAGGTGAGCTACTTACCCACATCCCTTTGAGAAATATTTCTGTTGTGTGTGAAGGTGAGTCAGTGGGTTGATATTTAAGGGCTAGTGGAAAATAGTGGTGACTTTTAAGAAAAGGGAAAAGATTACACCTCTACCACATAGTGCTCATCTGGACTATTACAGTTGTACTTAATAAATGTCCTTGATGCAGCAATACAGTATTTTAGGCTTTTAACAGAGAACAGAGTATGAAATACTGTAGTGTTAAACAGCCTGCAGTTTAAAACTTAGTATATAAACTTTGTATATCAAAACTGGGAGTTACCCATTTTATTAACTGTGTCATAAGTAACACATTCTGTTACCCAGCTGTGGTGACCATAACCAAAAATTGAAGACTTCCTTGACAAGAATTTTTATACTGATTTGTTTCTTTGGCCCTCATTCACTTAAGTCAGAATTTGTAGCACATATTTTTCTTTGTTGTATCACAATGTATCAGTAAACCTACTTTAAAACTATCTGCATAATGAGAGTTCCTTATAAGTAAAGAGTACCAGGAGCTCTTGTCTGATACAACTCTGAATGTGACCTTTTCTGGGTTTTGTGGGCTTCATTGTCCTATATATTGGTACACAAGTGTTTGTTTGGAATACAAATTCATTCAGATAGACTGTCTGTTATGTTGCTCTTCACTAATCGAATCAAGATAACATAACCAATTCCACATCTGATGTTTATGTTTCTAATCAATGAATCTCATAAAGGACATCATGTTGAGAGCTTCAAAGTCTAGCATTTCTAAGAGATGCTGCTGCCCACAAATGCAGTGTACAGAGTTCACAGATGTAAAAATTTGTCTGAAAATAAATAGTTTGCATGCCAGGTTTAGGCCAAATACCAGGAAGAGCATACCGCTTTATGCAAAAATGTTTCAGAAATCTTTTGCTTTGGGTTTACAGCATAAACATCATTGTATCTAGCTCTAAAAGCAACATTATGGTGTCTATTTACCATCTGTGGCAGATCTTAAAGCTGCTGCTCTTACTTTCTTCTTTAAATAGTTTCTGAGATACAGTAGAGTTCTCTGCAAAAGAAGCAGTTAGATATTGGGGTGAAGCAGAGATTGACAGGAGACGTAAAGCAGCAAGGCTGATTATGGATACATTTCAACAATGGACAAAGCCCAGTTTATGGTCACTTTTCATACACAGCTGATGTGCAAATCATCTTAAATATGCCTCATGTAATGCCCAATCTTGAGACGCATGCATATGCTAGGCACTTCTTTGCATCCCACTGGAGAGTGCTAGGATTTTAGTTGCTGTAAAGCACTTAAACTTCAAGGGAGAAGTGATTGGTAAATGACTTAAGTATGATTTTAACACTAAAAAAAAAATAATCCTCCTTCTGATCTATGCTCGTCAAGCTTTGTTTATTTGATGCAGTTAATATGCAAACGTTCCCTTTCCAAGAGGAACCCTCCTCCCTCTACTTCTGGTTCAATTCTAAAATGACATTTCACAGTACATGGATTTAGGCAGTGACCCATTATCTCCCCGTATTCTGCTGTGGTAGTACATGAGCCAGCTCAACTTTTCAGTCCAGCTTAAAAGTGTTGCCCATTAACTAGACTTCCTCGAGTCAGAGCAGATTGTGGGGTTGGTGGAACAATGATGTCGGGGCTTCCAGATCGGTTTGGCAGCTGCATTGTTCTGCGAGGGGAAACCAGACGCACTTAAGTCCCGCTCTCTTTCATGGGCTTTTGTTCATACCAAATTATTCTTTCGCTGTGCTAGTATTCATGATGGTATGTTAAAGGAGTGCATCCTAGCAACTAAAGGCTGGTTGCTAAGCAGCCTCGCTTCCAATAGGGCCTTCTTGTTTGTATTTTTTTCTAATTTTTTTTTTGGGTGTCAGTTTGGTGAAGGCCATGGTGTTGGGTATTTTAACTGTATCCTTTTATTGGGTTATCGTGATTTGTTACTAGCGTAATGCCACTGAGTGCATTACATTAGTTAATAAATCACTGCGGGATTTGTGATCTGTGGTGTTGCTCGAAATCCTAAAGCTTCGAGTGAAGAGAAAGTAAGGTTCCTTGATATAGACTACTTCAGAGTATCACATCCCTAAACATGCATCCCCATCAGCCTTTCCTGGATTAAGGTGTTTGAGATGAAAAGGCTGACAGTAGATTTACTTCTTTTTTTTTTTTTACTAGAAAAGCTTAGTAAAGTAAGTTTTTGTGCCCTTGTAACCATAAAGCCCCACCACAGTGGTGATATCTTGGCACTCAATGCCTATAGACTTTGCTTTTACCAAACTGCAGATTGAAATTTTTTTCTTAATTCTCTCTACTCTTAAGTCTGGTTTAATTTCTCTTATGTGCACTCTCAGATCTTTATCACAAAAAAAGTACACCATATTTTAAAAACACTCAGTTCTTAAATGCTAACCTATAAGGGGGTGGGAGAGTTAATGAATTTGCTGACAGAGATTCTGGCTGTTTGTGACATATACCTGTAATTAGTACTAGTGTAGATCAAGAGACTCTGTTTAACATAATGTTTTTTGTCAGTATATGAGAATTTATCCTTGATGAATTTTGTGTCTGTAATATATCTGTCAAGTTCAAGTGAAGTCATTTGCCTCTACATCTTGCTTTTATATTCTGCCTTGCAAGATTGAAGTGTGAAAGAACTCTTTGTTTCATAGTGCCCCCTTAATGTAAATTCTTCTTTTTATGGTAACTGTGGTTCAATTTGTCCATATGGTCCATTTTCATCTATTAGAAATGATTTATGTTTTACTTTTTGTTAATGAAGCAGTTAGCAAGTATTCTTGCTTTAAAAGAACAAAATAAGGGAAAGAGGTAACAGTCTGCCTTGAACTGCAGATTGTGGAAGTAACCCTTGTGATGAAATGGGTAGCTAATGTCTGTGTAAATACTATTATGCAAAATTCCTCCAGAAAAAATGATGTGGCAAGTGCATGCAGTCCAGAAAGCTGCAACTTGTCTTCTTCTGTTCTTCCCACATGACTTCTGTCTGTATATTTAGTTTTGATTCAACAAAGGCTTGCAGAAGTCTAGCCCGGAATTGAAGTCTGCCTTTAATTTGGTTGCCTTGTTGGCTTGATGAATGGTCTGTTGCGGTCAGTGCAAAGACTTCCATTGGCTTTAGGGGCACAGATTGACCTAATGGCAACTAAATGCTGCATGTGTTAGTAATGTGGCACTCAGTTGAGAGCAATTAATCTTTCTTCACTCAATTATCACTCTGTAAGGCAATTCAGAAATAGTGTGTGTTCAGTTGAACTGATGGTGTCTTTTAGGGCCAGTAAGTTTTTAATTAATTGTGCTTTCTGGTACTAATTCATGTTATGTCTTTACAATGTCTTACATTTGCCTAATAAGCCAGATAATCTCATACTATGCCAATTTCATTGTCACAATACTGTCTTAAGATGGAAGAAATATCTCGGTTCCTTTAAATTGTGACAAGATTTCTGTCTGTGCATTACAGTAGGTAAACAAGCAGTGTTTGGTTTCCTATCCTTTCATAAACCCATTTCTAGGAATGCTTAAGTAAAAGCATTTGATAAATCAGAAAATAGATGATCAATTGTTTATCCAGTTAGCTATAGATACTCCTTAAGAAAAGTTTTTTAAAAGTTTCCCATGTTTAAAGTAGAGGTTGTATTTCTCTGCTGGGAGAGAAGATATGCAGTTCTGAGAAAGCAGCAAGGAAACACAAACCAAGTAATATGTGTAACCAGTTCCAACGTTTCTGTTCTCTCTTTAGGAATACGGAACACTTTATATTCAGGAGTACAAGAAAAACAGCAAAGTGGAGTCAAGTACATGCAGCAGATTCATGGGCTTGAAGGATCACCTGGGGCATGACTTAGGCCACCTCTATGTGGGGAGCACTGGCACGCAAATAAATGCAATTGTACCTTGGTCAGTGGCAGAGAAGCCAACAATGGATAAGGTTAATTCTAGGAAAGAAGATGTAGACAAGGAGGCATCAGAAGAGACTTCTGGAAGTTCCAGCTGTGACTCTGAAGAAAGCACGAATTCTGATAATGATTCAGAGAGACTGAATAATTCTGCATCAGAATCACATTTATTGCCTAAGACTCACCGACAGCTGTGCCGATCTCCTTGCTTAGAGCCTCATATACTAAAAAGAAATGAAATCTTGCAAGACTTTAGGATAGAAGAGGCTCAGATAGTACCTAAGGAAGTAAAAAAGCCCCCTGATGTGGTGAAAGAATATCAAACCAAACTGGAGTTTGCACTTAAGTTGGGTTACTCTGAAGAACAGGTTCAACTTGTACTAAATAAACTTGGTACTGATGCTTTAATAAATGATATTTTGGGAGAACTTGTCAAACTTGGGAATAAAACCGAGACTGATCAGACTGTAACTAATGCTAACACTAGTGTAATGCGTGAAACGTCTTCCATAGAGTCTCAGAGGTCAGACTCTCCGCTGCAGGAGGATGTGACAGAGGATGGTGACAACCTGAGGCCAATAGTTATTGATGGCAGCAATGTTGCAATGAGGTATGTGACCGTGAAGCTTTTGATTTTATATTTAAATGGAAACAGAATGACCTTGTCCCATTCAAGCACAATGTTCAAGCAAGATGTTTGGTGTTACTGCCCAAAGTTGTGTGCAGGCTCTCTCATAAGCATCTTCATTTGCCACACAGTATGGCCATCTTGTAATTTGGCTTAGAGGTCCGTAAGAGTCCAGTAGTTTGTGTTCACTGTTAGAGCAGCCATATATTAATGCCAGTCTCCTGTCGTAGGCAGCTGTCAAATATCTGCTTCCAACTGCCAGCCTAGTTACTAATTTTTGGTTGGCACCATTGCTGTAGATAATTGCTGTATCATTACATAGGGGAGGTTAAAGTAAATGTAAGATTCCTTAATATTATAAAGTAGTGATGTAGAATTAAGTGGCTTAAGGGATAATTCCCTTTGGTAGGCTGTACTGTAGTAACTGCTCTGTCTCTAAAATTGGTCTTAGTTTTTGGATTTGGAGCTAGTTTCTATTACCATTAATTCTTGAGATTGCTGTAATTTAGACTTTCTTACATGCCCACAGATAACACCTTTACCTACAGCATTCATCCATCCTGACCCCAGTGATCTAGGTGCAAGACGCTTGTCTGTGGGGAGGCGAGAGGTTCACTCTCCATCGGTGATTGAGGAAAGAAGGAAATAGCAGAGATGTATGCTGAGAGATCAGGGGTTTATGGCTATATAGATGATTAAATGACACATTATTTATGACTAACTGGTTAATTTATGAGGTTTAGCTGATTACTAGCACCATGGTTTAGAAGGTCAGTTTTAACCTTCTGATGACTTGATAGGGTTTTCATTAGTTTTGTAATACCAGTCCATGTAAGACACTTCTGGGCTAAATGCCCAGGGTTTCTTAGCTCCTAATCACGTCGATTACCTTTAAATGAAGCTTTTAAAAGGAAATTTAAATACTGCTCTTATTTACACTGACATGATAGGTTTTGTTTATTTAAGGAGATGTGTTAGCCTGTATTGTAAATGGGGTATTCCTGTGAGCTCTGTCTACCTGATGTGTCATTCCTGATAATTTTGTTTGACTTGAGCTCTAAAGGAAGACTGCCTAATTGAATGCTATTCTGGTATTCAACCAGTAAGTTATCTAGCTACTTCTGCAATGAGTTTAGATTTATTTCACATAAATCCACCACAGTTGTGTAAGTGTTAGCTAGTTAGCACAGCTCAGACTTGGTGGGTGTTCAACTACTCGCACAAACTGCACTGAACACATTCCAGAAGCAGCTCCAGATCAGTCACCTTTTCCTTAATGTTTATTCATCTATTAACATGAATATTTAGAACCTGCCTTTCTATGCTCAGTTTACTCTCTTGACCACCTACATAAAATAAGCCAAATATGAAGGCATACTATGCATAATACTGGGTCTTCAAACAGATAAAATCTATTAATATAACAGTCTTTCTGTTTCAAGAATCAAATTAACAGGTCTTTACTTGTTTTCTACCGAATCTACTCACAAAGACACTCAGTTTGGAAGGGACCTCTGGATATGATCTAATCCAGTCCTCTACACAGAGCAATGTTAGTTCAAGGTCACGTCAGGTTGGGTTTCCAAGGTCTCCCAAGGGTGGTGACTCAACACATTGTCTGGGCTGCGGTTTGAATGCCCTCACTGTAAAAAAGGGATTTTATTACTTCTTGTATTCCAGTTGTGCCCAGTGCCCCTTGTTATGTTACTAGACACCAGTGAGAAATCAGTTTCTGCTCTCTTTATTCTTTCCCATTGGGTATTTATACACATGAATAAGAACTTCTTGAGCTCGCTCCAGCTCTTTCAGCATCTACTTGTATGACAGGACCTCTGGTCCTTTGATTAACTTTGTTGTCTTCATTCGACTGTCTTCGGTATTCTCGATGTTTGTTTTAAACTGGGGAGCCCAGAATTGACCCTACCATTCCAGATGTGTTTCACCAGTGCTGCAAATGTACAGTGGTGGCTTGGTGTTCACCAGAAACCCAAGGTCCTTCTCTTCAGAGTTGCTTTCTGTTTATTTGTACCCTGAGCTGTACTGGTGTCTGTTGTTAGTCCTCCCCATGTACAGGAGTGATATTTCCCTCTGTTGAACTTGCTGAGGCACCTGATGGCCCATTTCTCTACCTGCCAGGCTCTCTCTGAATGGTAGTACACCCATCTTGTGTAGTCCTCCCAGTTATGCATCTTCTGCAAACTTGCTGGGGGTGCACTGTCCCATTATCTAGGTCATTAATGAAGATGCTAAGTGATGCTTGCCCCATTATCAGTCCCTGGAATACACCAATACTAGTTGGTCTCCATCTGGAATTTATGTTGGGTGCAGCAGTTCCACCAGATTTCAAGCCACTGCTTTGTCCCCTTATCTTGCTCATACTTCATTAGTTTGTCAGTGAGGATAAAAGAGAGTGTTAAAAGCTTTGTTAAAGCCATGATAAACAGCATCCACTGTTTTTAATCCACTGAACTAGTCACCTCACCATCTTGTTAGGAGGTTGGTGAAACATGTTATCCCTTCATAAATCTTTGGCTGTTCCAAATCACCTTCATCCAGTCAGTCCACATAATTTTTTTAGGAGAGGGCTTCTGGGAAGGTAGGGTCCATCCCTTGAAGGGATCAAGGTGAGTAATAGGATAGAATGCTTTGGGTTGGAAGGGACCTCAAAGATCATCTAGTTCCAACATCCTTCAGTGCATCCCATCAGAGCCCAACAGCTTGGGAATGTCCCATTTCAGCATTCCCTAACCTCTGTTGAGGGAAAGTCTTGTCCTGTCACCTTTGCCCAACTTCCTGCACCTCGGTGGAGACCCGGGGAGTTTTGAGCTTGATAGAAGTGATCCTTGAAAATCAACCAGCTCTCTTGGGCCACTCTTCTCCAGGGTTATGTGAGATTCTCCTGGACAGTCTGCTCTCTGCCTTGCTTCCTTCGCAGGATCCTGAATTCTACTGTTTCCTGGTCACTGCTGCCAAGGCAGCTCCTGACCTTCACATTTCTGACCAGTTCTTCCTTGTTTGTACGTGTGAGGCCCAACAGGTTCCCTCGTTGGGTCCTCAGTCACACGTGTTTAGAATTTATCATCAGTGCATTCCAGAAACTTCCTGGATTGCCAGTGCCTGCCTATGTTCACCAAGGTATTGGCAAAGATACTTTCACTCTGCTTTTGGTCAGCCAGGAGTGAAGATGTTTTCTTCTGCTCGGTCAGGTCAAT
Source organism: Heliornis fulica (assembly GCA_013399135.1). Classification (NCBI taxonomy): domain Eukaryota; kingdom Metazoa; phylum Chordata; class Aves; order Gruiformes; family Heliornithidae; genus Heliornis; species Heliornis fulica. The sequence continues at coordinate 119,779 of VXBZ01001331.1, forward strand.
CCCACCTTTTCCTAGGTACAAGTTCTTGATTATGAAAGACGTTCCTGTGTTTGTGAAAGATGAGTCACAGCAGTACAACCAGTTTTTTTACCAGAAGGATCTGTCCTTTCCCTTTCAAGAAAAATAGGTAATAACAAAGAAGCACCTTAAAAAGGAAAGATTTCAGCTTTTGCATCTAAAAGAGTAATCTTCAGATCAGCAGGGGAGATAAGGAATTCACTTGCAGTTCAGACAATCCTGTTCAATTTCCAGTGTCTAAACATCCAGGATCCTGTTACAAGTAACTAACCTATAAATTGACGCAGTATCTTCTTTTCTTTCCTCTTTGTTTTTCCAAGCTGTGGCCAGCAAGCTCGTTAAAGTGGAGTTGCTAAAGGGGAAATGGGCCTGTGCCCTAAGCAAGGTTGGATAGTCTTCTCAGAGTCATTCCTGGGAGCGCTCTAATACCTTCTCACAGAAACATGCTGTTATTCTCATGTTGTCATAATGCAGATACTTGCTGATACCATTTCCTATTAGAATTCCTCTAGTTAAGAGATAAGAGCTGTTTAATTTTCCTTTAAGGGATGTATTTGATGGGGGAGAGGGAGAGGTTTTGTGGAGAAGCTTGAGGTGAGTGATAGCCAATAATGCAAGAGACAGCTGTCCTCTTCTGGAAGGATCAAGCACTGTATGCTGTCCTGTCACTCCGTTGCATGACTAATTGAGGAAGCAGTTTCACAAAACATCAAATGAGTGGCACTGAGTGACTTTCAGCCTCTCCTTTATCTCATTGCCAGGGATGCTTTCCTACCTGCATCTCATCTAGTGACTGTGTGGTTGCAAAATAAACTTATCTGGCTTCTTAATTCAAAAAGGATTACTTTCCTTTAGACCTGTAAATAATAGCTGATAGCTCTGTGGCTGGGAGAACAGCTGGGTCTGGCATGAGGGAAGAAGGCTGTATCTGATCATGTGACTGGCTGTTGGTATTTATGTAACTGGTTGCATCTAGTCAAGTGACAGCAGGTAGATTTGTGTTCCTTGAGGGCAACACGGATTAAGCCTTGGGCCAGAATAATTTACTCTGGCCATCCAGAACCACCAGCATGTGTCCTGGTCTACCCAGTGACTGCTCCTGTTCCAGACAAGCTCCTTTAGCAAGCTGGAGGTTAAAAAAATAAAAGACAACAAAACACACCACAAAAAAAAAACTCCCACAAACAAAGCAAAACCTTCTCAATTTTTTTGCCCAGTGATAATGCTTTAAAAGCTTCATTTGCACTTTAAGATGGCATTGTTTGTCATTTGTACTGACAAACAACTGACAAAGGTTGTTCAGATGCATCTTGTGTATTTCCAGTGTAAAGCTCCAATATTGGCTAAAGAATATGAACTCCCTAAAGTTTTAAAAACAAAACAAACCCCTTATTTCATCTGAGTAGCAGAAAGGTGGCTTTTGCAGTCTGTGAATTGTCATGGGATGCTTCACATCTGGTCTTGTTCTTTTATTATTCCAGCTTCCATCGTGCTGACTTAATACTCTTCCAGAAGAGAAAAGATGACTACGCATTTAAGCCTCACACACACCAAGTCTTTTGAGAGAATGCTCTTACAGATGGGTGTGAGTCTTCTCTCTGTGTGTGAACTTCGCTTCATTTGCTGTTCAGTTCTGATTTAATCTTCTGGAGCTGCCGCAGAGCTCTTGGTAGACACTTCCCAGAGTTGAGGGTGAGGCTGGGTTAAGGACCCAGGATTAAGTCATGCCATACCTTTTTGTTGCCTGTAGACGATGTTGTAATGCCAGATCTTTATTTGGAACTTTAGTCCATGTGAGTTAAGGAAGGTGTTTGCCTGCTGATGTGCAAATGCACTCAGAGCTTTATTTATTGTAAACTGCTCAGCGTAGGCGTTAGGCAGGTCATTCCAGTCAGTAGTAGCTCTTTACCCCGTGTGATGGCACTTAAGCTATCCTAAATTTTGTCTTTGCGTGATCTCTGCCCATCTAGCAACAGCATATCATCAGCTCTTCACATCTGTTCTCCAGTGTCTTCTTGGACCTGCTCTTCATGCTTCCTCAGCTGAGCCTCTGCAGTCTGAAACAGAGAAAGAAGGTCCTCTATGAAAGCTGGAAGAAAACTCTTCTATACCTGTCTTAAGTGGGAGTGCATTTAAGTACAAACACCCCCAACAACAAACACCACGAAAACCACACAAAGAAATCACCATCTTTCTCTCACAAAATAAAAATTATCTTGTGTTGTGTCTTCCTTAGTGCAATGAAGGACCAAAGAAGGTCCTCCATGAGGCAGCAGAAGCAAGGTTTTGAGGAGATTCTCTTTGGACACTTCATTTTAAGGCTTTGCTTTACCACTTCAGCTGAGAGACGGAGTTTCATCTGAAGAGAGAAATATTTGCAGAGTCTTTTTCCTTTGCTTGCCCTTTTTAAGGGTGAGGTTGGGATGCAGCAAATTGCCTTGAACTGGTTATTGCTGTTATTATGTTATATAAAAATACTTCTCTTTCCTGGAATCAGTCCAGCTTTTGCCACCAAGAAGTGAGGAATGAGGGACAGAGTTGGTTAAAAAACAGTGGGAAAAATTTAACTATTTTAGTCATTTGCTTCTGCTCCATATTTAGTTTTCCCTGGGTGCCTTCAGACTTTCTTTACTAACAATGAGTTTTAAATTATACATAATTGTATATAAAACTTTGTGTTGAAAACATATAGACAAAACAGAAGTTGTCTCTGCTTACTGAGAGTGCAGCATTAAGGTAACACCAACAAATAATTTGATATTTTACTTGCTGCATTGTAATTTTTAGTCAACCACTTTCAGAATTATATGGGCAAAAGATGTGAAGTATTTTGGTCTGGGTTTGCAGGTTGAAATCAATGAATCTTGTGTTGAGCAACTAGGTGATTCTGAAAACTTCACCTTTAGGATTCCCAGACCATAGAGGTGATGCACTTAAGTTTCCCCTTTTGGAAAACCTTGGCATGTATATTTAAAAGATGCTTGGTGGTCCTTCATTGCACTAAGGAAGACACAACACAAGATAATTTTTATTTTGTGAGAGAAAGATGGTGATTTCTTTGTGTGGTTTTCGTGGTGTTTGTTGTTGGGGGTGTTTGTACTTAAATGCACTCCCACTTAAGACAGGTATAGAAGAGTTTTTTTCCAGCTTTCATGCCCAGCCATCCCACTTGCTGTGGATGTTCTGGTAGTGTCACAAATGTACACCCATGACAGAGACCCCAGCACTGGTCAGGAGTGGCCTTCAGCTGAAGCATGAGATACCCAAAGATGCTAACCAGTGTTCAACATCTGTTTAGGCACTTGAGACTTGTCCCTGTGTGCTAATCATGAGACAGGTCATTCAGCTGTAGTATAAGGTTTGCTGACACCCTGTCTGCATACAAGTTTTTTCACAACTGCAAATTGTGCCAATCAAAGGATGTTTTAGTCTTATCTGTGTATGCCATATGTAGCTTTCACATGACCATTTAACTGTGTATTTTAACGAAGAATTTAGCTGCTGACTAAATTGTGAGTTGCTGAGCTTGGCAGGCACAGTTGTATCTTGACACCTTGATTCAGATGTTCATCTTCCAGTGGTGCTGGCAGTCTAGCTTCTTGGGTTTTGAGAAGTCACTTTAATGAATAAACATATTTTTCCAATTAGTAACAATCCTATGGATAGGAGCTTGTCACTGGCAGCTCTGAGTATAACTTCTCTTTGCCTGTTCTGACCTCTGACTTCAGGCATGTGACTCCTGCTCCATCAGACACCCGTGTGCGTGTCTGGCTGCTGACTGCGCTTGCCGTACTCCATAGAGTGCCCCATCACTGGAAGCCCTACAGACAAAAGGTGTTTTGAAAGATGTGACAGCTTCCAAGGCTTTATTCCCTTCAAAGACCTCAAACCATTGAAGCAGTTTGTCATGGGCTAATGGGGGGAAAAAAAGCATTCAAGAAGTGTTTCATCTGCTTCATGTTAGTGCTAAAAATACATATTTATATATATATAAGGAACAACTGCAGGACTGACAGAAGGACCAGGTTTGCTTTAGGACAAGTTATTTCTGTGATTAGGAGAGCTTTAAAAACATAATAAAAGAAGGGGAGTAAGGCTAGTGACAAAGCCAGGCTGTCAGCCCGAGTCGCTAATATGCAACCAGGTGAAAATTCTGACCTCCCTGTTCTGATTGATTTTAATCAGTATGCTTTTACATGGGAAGTACCTTGTCTGGATTTCAGCTGTATGAAAACCTGTATGTGGATTGCAACATACATTATTGTAGACCTCAGCTTTAAGTCTCTGGCCATCACTGTGCATGTCTTCTGTAGCTTTCAAAACCTGAGTGCTCCGTGTGGGTTTGAATTTTGCGTTAGAGCATGCCAGAAGTCTTGCACCTGTTGTAAGCAGCAGTCAGTGTTTTAGGAGTATATAGCACAACTCTTTCCAAGATGGTCACTTGAAAATCTAGTTGAGAGACTAGGAAAGAAATGGAGAAAATGGAAATGTTCTCATCAGTCATTCTGCCTACTTGTGGTAACTCCTCTAGCCTAGAAAATGCTCAGTTGATATTTTTTTTTTCTCAATGTTATATTACTATTCTTTCTCATTTGAAAAATAAACCCACATCCATCAACAATGTAAATTTGGTGATAAAAAGAATCAAACATGGATGGTTTGAAAGAAAAATAGATACTTCTTGAGGAATATACTTAATCTTTCTTCAACTAAGCGTGGTGTAGATTAAGCACAGTCAGCAAGTCACCAACACCCAGGGCTACAGTTGCTATCCTGACTGCTGCGAGCTTTCACATACTTCTGATATTTGGGAAGAGACTTCTAAAAGAAAGTTTCTTTTAAAAAAACTACAAACATTTTTTCACAACTGCCAAGAAGGGAAGAAGTTGGAAGCAGCAATGTGATTTCAGTTTATTCACCATATGAGGTAGCATAAAGCTGATGAAGCATGAAGATTGCAAAAAAGAGTGTCAAATCTGCATGACAAAACAGAAGAAAAGAACAAATTTTAATTGCACATCTCTTTCACAGACTAGCTAATCATTGATGTTTCTTGGAATTTGTATCCACTCAGATATCAGCTTACATGTGGGTCTGAAAAGGACCAGAAAAAAAGTGAACATTTATACCAGCTATAAATCCACTTGCTCAGCAATGCAGAAGAACTAGTACACACTGTAACATGTTTCCCATCTTTTATTTGTAGAGCTTAACTAGATTTAAAATTTGTGTTCTCAGTGGAAGAATTTTAATAGTCTGTATTAGGCAAGAGAAAACTAAGGACCTGAACTGCCTGGTCCTCCCTCTGCCTTTAAAAGTGTGGCTTGAATTCCAGCTGGAGGGCGAGCAATAGGCAAGAACATCCTTTCTTCCAGAGCGGCTGGGGTTTTATTCCAGAAATGATTTCTCAGGCTTAAGGGGAGAAACAGGCCATTGCTAAAATGTAGTAGTAACAGAGCACTTGTTCACTGTTGGGACTGAAAGGTGGGTTTACCTGCTTGAAACCATGGGGATTGTTTAGAGTAATAATAGTACAGTGATTTCACTAGAATTTAGTGGCTGGAACAAGCTCTTCCCAACTGTTTTACGATGGACTGCAATAATTTTATGGTTGCACATGACCTGCTGATAGGATGAACAGTTAGTTCTTGTATCTGGCTTTGCAGAGGGGTCCCTGTGGCTGCCCTCTGGGTCCTGACTGCGCACCAAGCGTCGTGATTGTGTGTTGTAGCAGGGACAGACATGTAATTAGGCTTGCCATGGCTGGAAATACTGTTGGCCATTTTTTTGGTGCGTGTGTGTTAAATGTGACAAATCTGTCCATGGTTTGGTTTTCTGTTTCTGGAAAGTTAGGAAATAGACAAAGATAGTATTCTCAAACAAGCACAAGAATATTTGTATACTATAAAACAGTGTCCAGAGAGAATATCGCTGTGTGTCTTATTATTACGTTGTTATTACATATTATACAAAACAGGGAATGGCCTATAACCAAAGGTAGAGTTTTTAAATTATTTTTTTTAACCTCAAAACATGCAAATAGGAGAGAATTTTAGGATCCCTGTGGCTACATGTCCTGAGGCCATATTGATCTTGTAAAAAATCATTCCATGGAGAAGCATTGTCTTTTACCTTTTTGGAGAGCAGGTTGTGGCATACCTGCTATACACAACAAGCCAGCCAAGTGAAAGGCAATGGTTTTCTGCCATGCCCATGTGTTTCTTCTGCTACATTGAGCTGTGGGCTTGGGAGGGACTCCCAAAAGTTCATTGCACAGAGGACCCCGACTGGCCCCAGGGGAGAGCTGTCTGACTTGTTCTGCAAAGTGCCCAGTGAGAGCATCCCAAAATCCATGGGCAGGCTGTTCCAGTGATCAGTTGGAAAGCTTTTCTAACATACTGCTTAACTGCTCCTTAAGCTGGTGAAGGACATTTCTGACCTGACCCAGTGGAGCTACCAGCTGTGGCTGGCATGTGGCACCCACCCAGTTGGGTGCTCACTTCCCCTGCCACAGAAAAGCAGAGAAAATAGGAGGAACAGGAGTGAGAAAACTCATGGGTCAAAATAATGACAGGGAAGTCACTCACCAAGTACTGTTGCATGCCAAACAGACTCAACTTGGGGAATTTAATTTTTAGCCAATTAACATAAATAATCAGTGGTTCAGATATTGGGAAGCAAAAAAGACAAACTTTAAAATGCTTGAGGGAGATGCCTGTCCTCTCCTTTTCCCAGGCTCACTTCACTCCAGACACCTTTCCTCCCCCTTGTCATTGCTACAGGTGACACTGAGACCCTGCAGAGTGGCATAGAGCAGTGCCAGGCATTGAGGTCAGGACATGGTAGCTCCTTTCTGCTGCTTCTTCCCTGCCTGCTTTCCTTCATGTGCTCCATAGACTGGAGTGCCTCTAGGAGTTTACCTGCTCCCCATGGAGCAGCTTCTCCTTCTCTGGCCTTGGTCTTCCTTCAGTCCCTTCTCCTCTGTTGTGGAGTTGGCTGGAGGCAGGAATGCCCAGCACAGGACAGACCTGACCCCACAGAGACCAGCCTGCAGCCCTCTGCTACCAAAACTTTTCCATGGACCCAAAGGCTGATTGCTGTCCTCTATTTAGTTTTCTCCTGTATATTGAAGATTGTTTTGTTCCTCCACAGGCTGCCTTTTTCTTCCCAGTTAAGTAAAAATACTTACTTCAGCCTTTCTCCATAGGTCTCGTTTCACTTTTTTTTTTTTTATTCTTCCTAGCTCCTCTGTGTCTTTTGTAATATGTCATGCCCAAAACTGGATGCAGAAGTTGGCTGAGGACTCATCTGCTTGCAGAAGATGACATAATTGTGTCTCTTGCCTTACCTCAGACAGTTGTTGCACAACAGATAGACATCTTTTGTTTTGATTGTGTCTGATGTGTTTCTGCTGAACTGTCTTTTCAGGGCTCTTTTACTACATGATTTCTCCTTCCAAAGTGCAGTGTGAAGCAAATTCTTTGTTTTGTCATGTTGCTTTTGGACTGGCCCTCCACTTTGCCTGATCTGTCCTGCAGAGTGCCTGCTGCCCTTGGGCACGCATCATAGAATTCACAGACTGGTTTGGGTTGAAAGGGACCTTAAAGACCATCTAGCTCCAACCCTCTGCCATGGGTGCTGATGTCCTCCATTAGACCAGATTGCCCAAAGCTCCATCCATCCTGGCCAGAGAGAGGGCAGCCACAGTTTCTCTGGGCAACCTGTCCTAGGGCCTCACCACCTCACAGGGAAGAATTTATTCCTAATGTCTAATCTAACCTAATTTAGCCTCTTTCTGCCTGAAGCTGTTGCCCCATGTCCTGACACTACACTAGGGATCTCTCTCCTTTTCTGTTCAGATGGGACCTCGCAGGGCTCCTGCAGCCAGTACCTGCCATCTCTTCCCCTGCCCCCGTGCACACCAGTGCTCATGTGTTGGTGTTTCAGGCCTCCTGTGTTCTCCAGGGTGCCTGTTTCACCCCATGCTATCGCTTGGTCTCTGAGGGTTTCTAACACTCCCTACATATTTTTCCCCTTGCTTCTTGCATCTGTGTAGAGGAGCTGAAAAGGTTGAGCAGGTTCAGTATCCATCTCCAGCACCACTTTGTGGGTGATGGCACTGTTTGGGCAAGGCTCAGGCTGACTCCCAGTTGCCTTTGGAATCCATGGAGCAAGTGAAGAGCATGACTGTGAGCTGCATTTCGCTCTGCTCTGGTTACAGCCATGGAAAAGCAAAGTCACCTAAAGGAATTTTAATGTGTGTTTCAGCCACGGGAACAAAGAAGTATTTTCCTGTCGAGGAATCAAACTGGCGGTAGACTGGTTTTTGGAAAGAGGCCACAAGGACGTTACAGTGTTTGTGCCAGCATGGAGGAAAGAACAGTCGAGACCTGATGCCCTTATCACAGGTAAGCTCTGTTCTGCCTTTGCTGATTTGTTGGATGCTTTGTACAGCATGAGTGGGACTGCTCAAACAAACAAATATTCAAAAATGAAATACTGCAATAGAAAGTGTCTATGGTGTAATAACTTCATTGCATCTCCACATCCTCTTTTTCTGCTTACCTGATAAATTTTCCATTAGCATTGGATTGTGGTGTAGCCAGCAGGACCAGGGAGGTGATCATGCCCCTGTACTCGGCTCTGCTGTGGCTGACCCTCAAATACTGTGCTCAGTTTTGGGCCCCTCACTACAAGAAAGACACCAAGGCCCTGGAGCATGTAGAGAAGGGCAACAAAGCTGGTGAAGGGTCTGGACACAAGTCTTACAAGGAGCAGCTGGGGGAGCTGGGACTGTTTAGTCTGGAGAAGTGGAGGCTGAGGGGAGACCTTATTGCTCTATACAACTACCTGAAAGGAAGTTGTGGGGAGCTGGGGATCAGTATCTGCTTACAGATATCTAGCGATAGGACAAGAGGGAATGGCTGCAAGTTGAGCCAGGGGACGTTCAGGTTAGAAATTAGGAGAAATTTCTTCTCAGAAGGAGTGGTTAGGCACTGGAATGGGTTTCCTGGGGAGGGGAGACTGAGGGGTGACCTCATTAATGTTTATAAATATATAAAGGGTGAGTGTCAGGGGGATGGATCCAGGCTCCTCTCAGTGATGGCCAGTGATAGAACAAGGAGAAATGGTTCCAAACTGGAACATACAAAGTTCCANTGGTAGGGAGATGGTCAGACTGGATGATTTTGGAGGTCTTTTCCAACCTTCATGTTTCCATGATTCTATACTTATTTCTTGAACAAAGTACTTGCCACTTTTAAAATCTGTTAACATCTGTGTAGCACCACTGGCATCAAAGAGGTTTGAAGTTAGTGATTCAGTGGGTAATCTTTGTTCTGGTGAGCAGTTTCTGCCAGGCTGGACTGTCTGCCCATCACCTGCAGTGAGTCACTGCCTGCACCCAAGATTACGGGAATCGTCCTAACAGAAAGGGAAAAAAATAAATTAAGTACAGGTATTTATGTTTAGATCAAACTAGTGGATTCTTTGTGCAGGCTGGAGAGTTGTCTTCCCTTTGCCCTGAAGTTAAAGCAGAGGAAAATTTAGGGTTAAAAAAAAGCCCCTAGAATTTAGAAGGGAGATGAGGTTGTTTTTTTCTGTTTTGTTTTGTGTGGTTTTTTTTTTCCTTCTTTTTAATGGCTACCTTTAAAGGAGAGGAAGCTTTTGGGAGTTGTAATGATGGCTTCTGAAAGAATATGGGAGCATGCTTTGCTTACCACGTGCATTTTCAAATACCGGGAAAGATCTTCACCACACTTCATTTCATTTGCTTGATTGCTGCTGGAACATGCTGTGCTAATACAAGAAGAGTTACTGGAAAGCTGCTGTTCTCCTCTCACTGAAGGCATTTTGGAGCCTTTCTCTTGGAGCCTTTTGCTTTGGTGTCCTGGTGTTTGAGGTGTGAGAAGAGCATTGGCTAAGTTATAAAGATGGGGCTATTTAGAAATAAATTGAGACATCTGGCTGAGTTGTGGATAGGACTGGGAGTTTCAAATGGACGTTCAGGAAAGTAGCAAAACTTAGTTGTCTAGCAATGAAAAATCTGTTTGTTGTGTGTCATCATGGATCCTGAAAATGGGAGGAAGATCAAAGAAGGTTATTGTATCTGAGGTTTTCCAGTTTTATTGTCGGGATGCAGGGAGCCTGTTTGCTACCAGTCTTGTGAAACCCATTGTACCAATACTCGATTTCCAGCCACCTGGAATCTTTAAAAAAATCTTAAATTACTAACTTGAAGATGGTTCTGTCAGCATTTGGAGAAGCTTATTGGATTGAAGAACCTGCTAAGCATCTCATGACACATCTTTTAATTCTTTCTTAGTGTGCAAAACCCATCACTTTCCATTATACACTTATTCATCGTTTGCCACGTGGTGGAGGAGTGGTGAATACAAAAAGTTGGATTTAATTTAAAATCTCATGCCTTTTCTACTAGGCAGATAAATGCTGTATCAAATATATTGCTTAAGTATAACATTAATGCTGCATTTTTTCTTGTTAGAGTCTCTTTTTCTAGATGGAACATGTACCCTGTCAAGCGTCTTGTGCTACAAAACAGTTGAGTTATTTGAGATCTAAACCACTCTTAAGAGCCATGACTCATGTTCACTGCACAGGCATCATCTTCTGCCATTTCAAACATTGCTTAGCTTTTTGTTTGTTATTTTTTCATAGCTTGTCTGCTCTCAGGAAAGTTCTAAGAGAATCAACACAAGGGGTATGTGCTCCAGTGCTAGGTATACTGGTGCTGTGTCCAGAATCTTAGCTCAGACCAACCTCCTTGGGATGTCTCTCAAAGCCCTTCAGGATCTCCAAGTCCCACACAAAGAAAGAAAAAAGTATCTATAGGGAATGGACAGACTGTATAGAGCAAGAAGGAATTGTTCAACTCTCCTCCCACCAGCCCCAATAGATGATCTTCAAGGTCCCCTGTGTTAGTCTTAGAGAAATGGTGTGAAGCATGAAGTTTTGATTTGCTTGTGGGTTTTTTTGAAAGCTTTGATTGTTGACTGCTGACTGTAACTTCAGGTACCTTCTGCTGGAATATAACCATGTTTAGTCCTAAATGTTTGGATGTTCTTCCTCAAAACTGATGTCTTTGGAGGTTCAGCAATTGTATTTTTCTTTTCTTTCTTTTTCTTTTTTTATCTTGTAATTCTCCTTCTTTACAGATCAAGAAATCTTGCGTAAATTAGAAAAGGAGAAGATCCTTGTGTTCACGCCGTCGCGCCGAGTGCAAGGGAGAAGGGTGGTATGCTACGACGACCGGTTTATCGTCAAGCTGGCCTTTGAGTCGGATGGCATCATTGTTTCTAATGATAACTACAGGGATCTAGCTAACGAGAAGCCCGAATGGAAGAAGTTCATAGATGAACGCTTGCTGATGTATTCATTTGTTAATGACAAGTGAGTAATTCTGTCTTTGTGTGTGCTACTGGAATAATTGAGGAAAGGACATTTTGAAGAATTGTGTGAATTTCTTATCTTACACCCAAATCATTAAGTACCTGTAGAAGAGCCGGAGGGGTAGTCAAGCATAGATTTACTGTCTTCTCATTACATATTCAAACTGGGGTTTGTAAACCTTTATTTACAGTATCTTTTATATCTTGTAATGCTATTTTTTCCCTTTTGACATATGCCAATTCCTATGCTGTGTGCTTTGGTATTAATATTCCAATTCTCTTAATAGATTTAGCCAGTATTTTTGAGTGCCAGTGGTTAGACTCCTAAATCTAGAAAAACCCATGTTGGAATGAATCTCAGGAGGTCCATAGTTCAACTGTCTGCTTAGATCCGTCTGTGGTGTCTTCATACCACCGCATACACATCAACTGCAGTTACTACTGGTGCCTTCTTATAGTGGGAGGGACTGAGAGTACTGTGACAAGTGGACACTTGTATTTGAGAGCCTAAGTAGTGATGCAAGAGTCCTAGGCGATGAGTACAGTTTTGCAAAGTTAGTTGCAGTGTTTGAAGAAATTGCTGCCTGTGTTGCTGCCCTTACTTTGGTTTCAGAACAGGTTTGCCACGGAGCAGTCAATTGAGCTAAGCTGAGAGTATCAACACAGTGTATTTCTGTGACCCATCTATCTCGGGCAGTACCAACAGCACAAAGATGGCCTTTCAAAATGGCTCTCAAAGAGCTCTGGCTTAAAAATGTCAGCGTAGCAGGTGATGGTGTAAGACACAGCCATAAGGTTCTTGGTCATTGCATGAGGAAAGTGAAAAGGCTTGTCTGCTTCCATAATACCTTTTCTTTTTGCTTTACAGATTTATGCCTCCTGATGATCCTCTTGGCCGCCATGGTCCAAGTCTGGACAATTTCCTTAGGAAGAAGCCTATTGTGCCAGAGCATAAGAAGCAACCGTGTCCATATGGTAAGTTGATTTAACTCATCGGTTTTCTGTACTTTTGGGACTGGGGACCAATCTCCTGCTTTATTTTAATGCTGGCAAAAGTAAAAGCTTTTAAACAGAGGTTTTTACATTTTTATCTGAGCCCAAGAATGTTTGAAATGCTGAGCTGATGGTGAAAACTGAAGTGGGTTTTTTCGTGTAACATTGGAACAGATCCAAAACATTGGGATGTTACTTAACACTGGAATAGATCCAAAACAGCACCTAAATTCCGCAGTCTCCAGAAAGCCCTTTTCTGTCATGACTTGGTCATAAGACATCTAGGTCTTCTTCCAGACAATTGATGGAAGTTAGCTGAATCTGAAGTTTAGCTACAGGCACACCACCGTCTTGACTGAACTGAAACCTGCTGGTTTTACGACTCTGTGACACTTCCCTATTGAGTTTTCTGGCTGTAAATCACCTTGGTCCAGTACAGCAGATGTGTACAGACACACTGATGGTGCCATGTTCAGCTCAGAGTGTTGCTGGTAGTCTTGGTCTGCATCCCTAGAGCGCTAGCTGCAGCACGCTACCGCTGCCTCTGGTTTTCCCCACAGTGCAAGAGAGGGAGACGTTCAGTCTCACCTCGTATCGCACAGAACAACATGTAAGATCTTTCACATCATCAGCAAAACTTTAAATGAGGGACATTTCTGTTGTTTGATAATTAAAAACTTCTGGTTGAATATTTTTTATCTGATTATGTTTGTATTAATAGGGAAGAAATGTACCTATGGACACAAATGCAAATACTATCATCCAGAAAGAGGAAATCAGCCTCAGCGTTCTGTAGCTGATGAACTTCGTGCCATGTCTAGAAGCACAGCTGCCAAAACTACAAGCGAAGGAGGACTGGTTAAAAGCAATAGTGTTCCCTGCAGCACTAAAAGTGATGGCACTTCTGAGCTGAGGCGTGCTGCTCCAAAGAGGCAATCGGATCCTAGTATAAGGACTCAAGTCTATCAAGACTTGGAGGAAAAGCTTCCCACCAAAAACAAATTGGAAACCAGGTCTGTACCTTCTTTAGTTAGTATACCAAGTTCCTCTGCTGCAAAACCCCAAAGTACTGCACCTTTAACTAACGGCCTTCCATCTGGAGTTCACTTCCCACCTCAGGATCAAAGACCACAGGGACAGTATCCTACAGTGATGATGGCAACCAAAAATCACGGAACGCCAACGCCTTATGACCAGTATCCAAAATGTGAGTCTCCTGTGGATGTAGGGTATTACTCTATGCTGAGTGCGTATTCAAATCTAAGTATATCCGGTCCACGTAGTCCTGAAAGGCGCTTCTCCTTAGACACGGATTACAGGATTAGCTCTGTGGCTTCTGACTGCAGCAGCGAAGGGAGCATTAGCTGTGGCAGTAGTGATTCCTACGTGGGTTACAGCGATCGCTCTTACATGAGCTCGCCAGACCCGCAGCTGGAGGAGAACTTGAAGTGCCAACATATGCACCCCCATGGCCGCCTTAACACTCAGCCCTTCCTGCAGAGCTACCATGAGCCTCTCGCGCGAGTGCAGAGCTACAGTCACGAAGAACCAAAGCATCACCACAAACCTCCAGTCCCGTACATGGCTGTGCATCTCCAGCATCCAACAGCCGGTGCTCGCTCAAGTTGTCCGAACGACTACTCTGCATCTCAGAGTTCGTCACATTCAAAGACCATGCACCTGGGGAGAGCCCTCGTGTCCATGAGGATAGACAGCATTTCAGATTCGCATTTGTATGAGAACTCTCCACTAAGACACAGAAAGCCTTACTCTGGCCAGGATGGGCTTGGAAGTTGGGATAGGCAGAGTTACGGGATAGACACGTATGGCTACCGCCAGACCTACTCCTTGCCGAGTAACCCCACGCAGCCGTGTTACGAGCAGTTTGCCTTCCAAAGCTTACCCGAGCAGCAGGACCAGACCTGGCGCGTACCTTACTGTGGGATCCCTCAAGACCCTCCAAGGCACCAAGACACCAGGGAGAAGGTTTACATAAATCTCTGCAACATCTTCCCCCCCGATCTCGTGAGGATCGTTATGAAGAAGAACCCTCATGTGACGGACGCTCAGCAGCTCGCTGCAGCCATCTTAGTGGAAAAATCTCAGCTAGGTTATTGAGAGAAGATGCATCTTTGCGGTGTCTAGTAGTTTTCAGCTCAGCTCTGATGCTGAGGGAGGTTTGCTACAATAGCATTTGGGATCTCCTTCTCGGCAAGGAGGTTATATAGTAATCGGTTTATGAGAAATAGTGTCATGGAGTCTGTATGTATAGCCCCATGCATCGGAAGTACCAGATAAGTTTTGTGCTCTAGTTTGAAAATTTTTAAATGGCTATTTTCACAGCTGGAGAATGTCCCAGTTTAAATTAATATATATATAAATATATATATATATATAAAAAATAATCTGTGGTCTCTGGTTATAATCTTTGGTGCATCAGGGGTTTATATACAGCACTTTCTATTCCTTGTTACATGTTGTCGGGGTTTCTGTTTTTCATTTTTTAACTTGCTGGATGTTTGTCCTTGGGCTGTGTGGCATTAACCTGCAGAAAGAGGATTTTGCTACTTCTGGCAGGCAGTTTTCAAGCCAAGTTTTTGAACTTCTTATAACACCATAAGTATGGTTGGTTGGTTGGTTGGTTGGTTTTGTGAACTTTTTTTTGTGTGTGTGCTATAATGATCTATTTATAGGAAACAAAGATTTACTATGGCACTGACTTTTTAAACAGATAATTAAGTTACCAGTTAACGGTGAAATGGGTAACAATATATTAGTAATTTATAGTATGGCACTTTTCATTGCTTGCTTTGTTTTGGTTAAATAGTTACGTGTTTTGTTGATGCAGTCAGTTAGTAAGGTCAGGCGCAATAAGAGGAGGAAAAAAAGAGATTTTATTTTTTTAATTTATGGACAAGGTGAAAGCCGACTTGACTGATTTTTCAAAGGTGCTGAGAATTTGCAGCCCCCTTTGAACCTAGCAGAAGCTGCAAAGGCTCAGAACCTCCCCAAACCAGGCCACCCTGTTTCAGTTCCTATGTGTCCTTACCCAGTTCTGTGTATTTCTTCTGGTCAGTAGAAGGGGGCCTGAAACCGTAGGGGTCCCGTTTAGTCATTTTATGTGGGGTGGGTTTTTTCCTTTGTATTGCTGCACAAGTGTACTGGATAAATTACACTTTTCATAAAATATTTACCTGTTTTTAAATGAATTTAATTATCTCGATACAAGTTTTGTATTTAAGATACTGTTTGATTTTTCTTGCTATTTATCAAGGCTGGCCTGAAAAGGTTTTGTGTGTTGAGGATATGCAACGTTTATTAACTGCACTATGGTAATGGATATTGTAGCTCCAGATAATAACTTAAACTTTTTTTTTCCCCCTTTCTGTTTCGGTTGGGGAAGGGAGGGTTGCGGGAAGGGAAGATACCGTACATGTTCCTGAAGTTACTTTTGGCCTCTTGCATTGTGTAGGCCTGATTCTTGCCACAAATAGTGTAGTTTTAGATATGGACACACCAAGTCCATTTTAGTATTAGTAAGGGATGTTTCTGGTTTTAAGTCATGGGTTTTACTAGCACCTCATAAGCTTAATATCTATCTACATATATATATATGTGTGTATATATATATATATAAAGTAGAAATAGGTTCTGCAGTTGTCAGTTGTACTTACTTGACATAGTTGCTGGCAGTTTGAGGTTTCCATTCGTTGCAATGACGTTCAGTGTTAAAAAATTAAAAAAAAAATATCACTAGTTTACACTGCTGCTGATGATAATTTCAGTACGCTTGCTGGAATTTAAAGTAAGGCCCTGAAGAACCAGAAAGTACCTTTTACTGTTGATACAAATTGTATCTTTTTAACTGAGAATGACTTTGATTTGTAGATTTAGTAGAAACACAAATGTATAATTATAACTAGTCTTTTGGGCAACATTTTATCCCTTATTTAAAAATTAGAGATTTCAGTCATAGAATAGACTTAGGGAAATAAAAATAGATACTCATTTAGGTGTCTGTCTCAATTTCACATACTAAAAAGAAAAAAAGACACTATTGGCATCTTCTTCCTTCTAAAGTCTTTGTAGTGGGAACTCACTAAAATAAAGGTAAAATGCTGCCTGAAAATGATGTCCAAGCACCTTTGAATACGAAGACGTTTTCACTACTCGTGCGACACCGTGTGTTGCGGCGAGTAGGGTTTGGGTATACAGTAAATGCTTCTAAAGAGCATTGTGCTTATAGACATATTCAATAATCTGAACCATGTTCAGCAAACCGATTCAGGACGTGGCGCTCATGCAGCTTCCACTGCTGATGCGCTGCGGGATCTGCCGTCGCCTGTCCCTGTGGCAATACCAGAGGGGCTCTGTGCCATCTGTCCTGCATTGTCTGTTTAGCGAGAGGACATTTTCACCTGTGGCAACAGTATTTCCCTGGATTTGGTTGGTCACCATCCGTAGAGCATGTTTTAATGTAGAGATCGATGCAGCGCTGACGCTGAGGTTTGGACTGGGAAATGGGTCTCGTCTTAGTTGTACACTAAGATTTGTTTAAATTGAATTACTCTTAAGTACTACACCATAGTGTAGATGCAGCTGTTTAATAATGCAATTATTATACTTGTGGTTTTAATGGGTTTCTACGTTTATTTTTTATGTAGGAATTTACTTCTGCCAAAAGTTGAATTCTTTTGAGCGTGAACAAAACCATGTATGTAACAGAGGCGGTTTGTCTTTTTTTCCCTACCCCACGAGCATCAGAAAGCTTCCCACCGCCTGCGTGTCTGGCCCGGAGAGCAGAGTTAGCCGTGTCGTGGAAGCGATGTGAGGAGACACGCAGGACTGTGTGCGCCAGCGCCAGACCCGGGCCGTCCCTTTCAGTTCCCTTCATGTATGTTTCATGTAGTGATGAATCCCGGAATGTGTGTTGGTCGTTAGAGAATTCTTGTAGTAGGTTCTGTGCTTTGTACTCCAGCACTGAAAATGCTTTAAAAGTGTAAGAACAGGAGTAATTTGGTGGTTTGTAATGTTGTGCAATGATGTGCTAGTTCCCCTTAGACTCTGTTACGTTGGGTAAAGCAAATTTACTGTGGACAAAGTATTGGCCTGGGTGTTCCCTTTGGTTTTGCTGTGATTGATAGCAGAGAGAAAGGGAGTTGCATGCAGACTTCTCCAGGACAAAGAGTTTGGTCTGTCTGTTTAGCAGCCTGTGGAGAGGACACCAGTAATTGAGCATGAAAGCGACGATCCCAGTGAACTGCTTCGCTTGTAAGTGTGGTTGTGTTGGTGCAGGTAACTGAGCTCTAACATCCCATGTTCCTTAAACAGCATAAGCCGGATCCCCGGTGCTCTATTGGTCCCAGCTGAGGGACGGAGTAGCAGTGAAAGAAAAATACCTACAAGGTCAGGCTGTCCCACCACTAAGAGGAGGGCAGCACTTTCCTTTGCCTTCAGTACTTGAGAGTCGGTTTGATACTTACCCAAAGCTCCGTATTTATAGATACAACCCCAGGCTGCTACAGCTACATCAGTGACCGTAGAACACACGGTATTTTGAATGCACATTCAGGCACCTGCCCACAACTGGTTTGTATGCAACGTGTTGCCAAGATTTAGAGTATGTAAAGTGCCCACGGGTACCTAGTGTTGAGATAAATATGCCCAGGCTATGACAGTATTAACTGCTTTGTGGTCTTTGGGGGTTTTGGGGAGTGTGTGTGAGGGCGTGCAGCCGTATGTACACTCCCCACACACCCTCCCCCATACTTGGAGAGTGGATTTAAGACTACTGCTAATAGTCTGAGGTGAGACTGTGTCTTTTCGGCTGTCCTGTTTTCTTTGGTCTGTTTGAAATGTAGCTTGGTTCTCCACTGCTGAATAGCTCTGGGGAGAGCCAAAAGCCCGATGCATTGGTGTGACAGCCCTGAAGGAAGGCGTGCTGGTACGGTGAAGCCCTTGAAGGGGACCTTTGCAGCCTTGGAGTATGTGGACTGTTGTTGAGCTGTTTGTCATTTTTTGCTGTGGAATTTGTAGCTGGTGGTGAATACTTTTCAAAAACTTTGTCAAAGCTACCGCTGTAAACCAGAGTTACCTCACTTGGATCAGAAAGGAGAGGGCGCCCGCCCCAGCGAGGTGAGCGCCAGAGGACTTGATGCCTTGGGTGAGAAAGACCTCAGCACCTTGCTGCAGCAGGAGACCACCAAATCATCCATCAGTTTTATCAGTTGACTGTTTGACCGAGGTATTTTCAATGTGTAAGGCTTGAAAAATGAGACACAACACTTTCATACTGTCCAGAGCATTTAGAAAAAACCCAACTGACTTTGCATTGCTACTGAAAAAATAAAATACTGTGCAATTAAAGAGACCTTTTTTTAAATAAAAACAATGTTGAAATTATTTATTTTGATTTACAGTGTGACTCTTACTAATTTATTCCTTGCATTGTAAGGCTGTGATGGAGTGCTGTCTATATATTTTATTTATCATAGGAACTAAAACTGCTGAAAAGAATGAAACAATAGATTTAAACTTAAAACCCTATGGCCTTGTTTGTTTGGGTTTTTTATAAAAGGGCTGAGGTTTTATAACTGTCCAATCACACGTTTTTATACACTTTGTAAACTTGAGAGACATGTAGTTTAAGTATTGTGTTCTGGTGAAGTCTGTGTGCGCACATCGTTTAGACTAACCGCGGAACCAACCCTGAAATCCTCGCAGTTGAACGACCGTCCTGGCCGCCCTTCGTGAGCTGTTGGCGCTTCATGTTGCGGAAGACGCTCTGTGAGGCTTCATCAGCCACTGGCGCCGTGGCCGCCCTCTCGCAGGCGGGATGTCTGTTTGCATGGCAGGCATCTTGGCTGCGTACGCTGGCGTTGCCATGCGGTGCACTGCGGGGTAGCGCAGCAATACGGACACCGCGCGTTCCTCGGAGTTATGAGTACATTTGAATTCTCCAGCCTCTGCTTCTCAGTCTCTAGAGGGGTGCCATGACTTGTGCTGGGTGGGTGTTACTCTCTCTTACCCTCCACCCCAGATGATGCAATAGTTCTCGTCCCCTCACTGTGGTGTAATAGCCACTCCAGAGCCTGCTCTCCTGGAGGCTGGCGTACGGGCCTGGCGAGCGCAGGTACCTGCCTGGGCTGGTTTCAGGGGCATTAGAGAAGCCCTCGGTAGAAGTGGCACGTGTGTAAGGGTGGGAGGAGTGGGGGCCTGGAGGGGCACAGCTGGAGCATGGCTGGAGAACCGCCTGCTCCCAGGAAGAGGTGAGAGCTGGCTGGTGCTGTCAGGTCGTGAAGCCGGGGTTGCTCTTTGTGTCAGCACCTACAAACCAAATTGCTCAGATGTGTAAACACATCCATCCTCAGCGTTCCGAAGAGGTGACAACCTACTGTTCACCGTGTAAAACAAAGCCTCTCTGCTTTTTGTAAGCCAGCTTTGTCTTTTGGGCTCAGGTGATGTCTGATTTACCAAGTTGGGTTGGCTGGTTGGTTATTTCTTATTTATCTGAGTGACAGTGAAACTGGTATTTAAAAACTTTTACCAGCCTATTACAGAGCATCCTGCAAGGAAACAGCAATGGAAATACAGCAGCAATAACCGTGTTTGTAGTTCTCTCCACCCTCCCCACCCCTTGTTATCTCTGTACTTTTGATGACTAGGTGAGATTTTAATATTGTCCTGAAGACCACTTTGGCATAAACATTAGCTAAAAATGCTGTTTGGACTACTTGAAAGCCATTGTCAAACTGTCTCTTTGTTCCTTCACTGGTTGTTCTGTACTGTTTCTGTGATGTGCCTCTTCACATCTTAAAAACCATACAAAAAACTTGTACATGGATTCTGCTTTTAGAGAGAGAAAAAAAATAAAATATTCGTTTTCCTCATTGATGGGCTGGTTCTGTTTCATAAGGAAAAGTCACCCTGGAGAGCAGCATGGAGGGTCGCAGGGAGTTACCGACAGCATCATGTGCCTGCCTGCACACTGGAACTGCGCTGTCCTGGTTTGGCTGGGGGCTGAGCACCACCCAGGTGTTTGCTCACTCTCCCACCGGGGAGGAGTAAGGGAAAAAAGTAAAACTTGTGGGTTGAGATTAGGACAATTCAATTGGACAGAGAAGGAAGGGGAGATAAGACAGAATATACAAACTGGGCAAAGCATAGGACAGTTGTGCACCACCGACCGACTGATGCCCATCCCATCCCTGAGCAGCGATCCCCCAAGGGGCCAGATGCCCCTAGTTATACATGGAACACGATGTCATATGGTGTGGGACATCCCTTGGGTCAGTTGGGGTCAGCTGTCCCAGCTGTGTCCCAACATGTTGTGCACCCCCAGCCTGCTCACTGGTGGGGCGGGGTGAGGAGCAGAAAAGGCCTCGGCTCTGTGTGAGCACTGCCCAGCAGTAACATCCCTGTGTTACCAGCATGATTGTCATCCCAAGCCCAAAGCACAGCACTGCCCACTGCTGGGAAGAACATTAACCCTGACCCAGCTGAAACCAGGACACTCGCTCCAACAAAATCTAAACAGATGTTTCAAACACAAACGTTAGAAACAGCTGGATCATTTCTGATGCAGTAATTCCTCTTTCATGGGTGCTTCTCCCTCATTTTGCTTACTGAAGAGACTGAAGCTCCGGGCTTAAGTGGTGGTGTTGGTCATCTGGTACAAGAGTTTGGTGGAAGACTTTGTGCCAGCAGACCTGGTCTCCCTTCAACTGCTTCTACTCATCTTCCACTGCACAGCTGATGGTGGCCACACTCAGACCACTGCAGGGTTGATGGTTAGGGTCGGTAAAACAGGTTAGTGTCAGTATGCGCCAGCATACCCCAAACCTGCTGGGACCCCTTTTCCTTCCCTCCCCAGTTTTCCCTGCGGGCACAGGAGCAGCCCACCAGCAAGGCAGGGTGAAATGATGCAGATGGAGCAAGCGGTTGGCCTAAAAAAAAAAAACCCACCCAGCATGTTGTACTTCATTGGTTGCTTCCACCGGTAATTTGCTTAAAGCAGATGTTTGGCACAGCTGTGAACATCTGCTGGCTTGGTGTAGCTAGCCTGAGCGTGACATCACTGTAACTCCTCTCAGGGCAAACGGAGGCACTGGAGCAAAACATGAAGGTCCCTCCCCAGCAGCAACGTACCTCTGAGGACGCTGAGCCCAAAACCCACCGGCGCATGCACGAACCGCTGATGATGGCGTTGGCAGCGCAGTGGAAGAGCGATGGCAAGCTGTGTGTGTGTAATGGGAGGGGCGGGAAGCGCTTCGCTGGCTCGTGGGGGCAGGTGGTCCCATCCCAGCGACTACCAGCACCCATTTCCTCTTCGGCTTTCGGTGGTGGGTCCTCTATGAGCTCTGGCATGAGGCTCTAACACACCATTTTGTGCTTTCACTGCACTTCTCTGCTCTACTGCTCTTCTCCGAGCACCTCTGTCACCCCAGAAGTCACTCTGGGCCACTGCTGGCCCGGGTGCTCCCACCACCTTCAACTCGTCCCAACCTTCGCGCTCGCCGCATGGAAAGCCATCATTGTTTTCCGAAGGGCTGTTTGCATTGTCATGGCTGCTCTTGAGTAAAACAGGGCCCAGAGCACGAGCAGCGTGTGTACGTAACAGAGGGGCTGGGGGGTCAGTGAGCACTTCTCCAGTGAGAAGAGATGGCTCAGTGACACGAGGTGAGGTTCCTGGGCTGCTGATCTGCATGGTGCAGCGCTGACACTATCACTGGGCAGCTGCTTAAAGTCCTGCTCTAAAGCATTTACCATGCTGGCTTGGACTTCAGTAGAGCCTTTGACACAGTCCCCCACAACATCCTCTCTAAGCTGGAGATAAGGATTTGATAGGTGGACTTACTGGTAGATAAGGAATTGGTTGGATGGTCACATCCAAAGAGTGGTTGTCAATGGCTCAAAGTCCAGGTGGAGACCTGTGACAAGTGATGCCCCTCAGAGGTCCATACAGGGACCAGTATTATTTAATATCTTCATCAGTGGCATTGATGGTAAGGTTGAGTGCACCCTTAGCGAGTTCACAGATGACGCCAAGCTGAGTGGTGTGGTTGACTGGCCCCAGCCTCCCCAAGTCTTTGAAAGCATCAGAGACACCGCTCAGTCTCTAGGCTGAGAAGTCCCAAGTGCCTCAGCCTCTCTTCTGTTCCCTCGTCGCCTTCGCAGCCCCGCGGGTAATAACTTTTGGGTCATGCAGGGGTTTGGCACACTGACTTTGTTCTAGAGAGCTGCTGCTTCCCTGACTGTGCCGCTCGCTCAGGTCCCTGCTCGACTGCCCACTGCAGGATGCTCCAGCTCTGGCCCTTGAGCTGCAGGACGGTACCTGGTGGTGGATGATGCGTAGCAATCACGGCCTTCTCTCCTGTGAGGGGGCCATGCTCCCCCGAGCACAGTCAGCTTTCAGCTGCAAAACTGACTTCAGTACTGAACTTTTTGCTTAGGTTCATGGCTGTGATGCTGCTTTCAGCCCACCACAGCATGCAGAAGTCAAGATCCCCCCACCCTGTTCCACACAGGTTGTGCATCAGTGGGGGTGTGAAAACAGCAAGGAGCACGGTGGAAGGGCTGGAGCTGATCTCAATCCTGGGATTGCTTTGAACATGCCTATTCCCATTGGGACTCTCCTCTTCGGCGAGACCTTACTGCCAGAGCCGTACCTGTTCCTCAGTGCCTGAGGAAACCGGTACGGGATAACGGGTCAGAGGAGCTGCAGAGCTGCGCGATGTGGCACGTCCCTGGACACGTCGGTCTCTTCCTCAGTGGTTTGCTCACACAGGCTGGATTTGTTTTTAGGAGATTGCTTCAGGAATGCCAATTCCAGTCTTTTGCTGCTCAAGATGCTGAGCTACTGGTGTTTGTGTGATCTGGCTTGGTCTCCTCAGATGGCAGCTGCACTACTGCCCAAAGCCCCTCCTCCACAGCCTCGATGTCTCCCATGGGCTGATCAAGGACAGTGAGTTTCCCCAATTCAGTGGAGTCCAAGTCCCACGAGGTTCTGCTTGTCTCCATCACACAAGGTGGGCATGGGGAGCCTGCCACCAGATAACAAATTCATCTTGTGATGGCCTTAGCCAGAGCTCATGTGGCCCCACAGCAGCTCCTGATGAAATGTTATGGTGGAGGTGAAAGGGCTCTCAGTCATCCAGGAGTTGAAATCTGAATGAGACAACCTCTATGACCTGGTCCACAGGAGCTACAAGGGTGGTGGTTGTACAGCCACTCAGGTATGCTCCTTGTGAGGACATTTCCAGGCAGGAGAAGGCACCACTCTGGCTGCTCCAGGCAGCGTCCTCCAGCCTCGTGGGATCTTTGAGCAACTTCTGTGCTGAAAAAACATATGTGAGATTTTCTGCTCCAGTGCACAAACTGTCCCCTCTGCTCCACATGTTTGCAGTGACTGGAAAGAGAAGCTGGTAAGGAACTGGTCACATTAGGAGCAGACACATTAAATGTGTCCTTCACCTTGCTCCTTAGCAAAGTGACAGAGGACCCTTGTTCAGTAGTGCCAGGACCCACCCCTGAGCCCCCAGCATGGTAGGAACAGCAGCAAGCTGAAAATCACTGAACTATCCCCCACCAGCCATGTTTGCTGCACAATGTTTCAGAACACCTTCCCAACCACACACTCCCATGGTCCCACAGCCACTACCAGGAAGGAGCTGCTGCCCTGTGGTTCTCTGTCCTTCCCTGGAGACCTGTCTGGCCCAACAAGCCTCTCCAAGGAGAGCTGGGAAAAGCTCCAGGCTGAAGAGGACCTACCGAAAACTATCTTGTAGGAGACCAGTCCTCACTGGAATCCCACAGGGCAGGGCCAGGGTGTGGGTTCAGCAGTAGGGGTGCCCTTCTCCCTGCACCCCCAGCCAACAGCCCCGTGCTGGGACACAGGTGGGAGCACCTCACGGGAGGTGTGCAGGAGATGCTCCTGGTGTCTGTTTCACAGCCTCCAGGGAAAGGGTTGGGTCTCCTCGTTCTCCAACCCTCCNAGCTGCCTAGAGCAGCAGGCAGGTACGATGGCAATCAAACACCGCTAGTAATGTACATGAGGTGTGTGCGGTGTCGGAGAGTGGGGGGTGCAGAGCTGGCACGAGGCATTTGTGGGGCAGGTCCCTTACATGAGCCAGGCCCACCCTACAGACCCCACCTGCGCCCTGCTCCGAGCTGCTGTGGTGGCTGAGGGGATCTGACCCACCACCCTCAGGAAGCTGCTTGAAAGGGAAAATCTGCGCCGTGGTCATGCTGGGGCACCCAGGCAGAGGGGAGATGGAAGGTGATTTCCATCCACCTATAGGAAACGTTCAGGCACACACACACCTGGATTTAATTGAGATTTTTGCTAATTTCAGAAATCAAATTTTTTTCCCCCTTCTTGGAGGGAGAAAGACAAGCCAAGTCCAGTAGCAAAACTTCCCCCTTCTCACAGACCACGGCAGCATATCTGCCTGCTCCAGCAGCTGCCACTGGCCCGGGGATGAGCCAGAGTCACAGACTGGCTGCACCCACAGACCTGCCCCACCCCCCAATGGACTGGGGGGAAAGGGAGGCAAGTCTGACCACTGAGCTCCTCAGCCCTGATGTGCTTCAACACCTTCCTTCTGAGGACAGGCTGAGGGAACTGGGTCTCTTCAGCTTGGAGGAGACTGAGGGGTGACCTCATCAATGTCTATAAATATATAAAGGGTGAGTGTCAGGAGGATGGATCCAGGCTCTTCTTGTGATAGAACAAGGGGCAATGGGTCCAAACTGGAACATAGAAAGTTACATCTTAATATAAGGAGCATCTTTTTCACTATGAGGGTGACAGATCACTGGAACAGGCTGCCCAGAGAGGTTGTGGAGTCTCCGTCTCTGGAGACATTCAAGATCAATCTGGACATGTTCCTGTGTGATCTAATCTAGGTGATCCTGCTCAGGCAGGGGGTTGGACTGGATGATCTTTAGAGGTCCCTTCCAACTCCTGATATACTGTGATTCTGTAACAGCCCCAGGCAGCGCTACAGGTTGGAGCAGAGTGGCTGGAGAGCTCCTTAGAAGAGAAGGACCTGGGGGTGTTGATAGTTGCCTGAACATGAGCCAGCAGTGTGGCCAAGGCGGCCAATGGCACTCTGGCTTGTATCAGAAATGTCATGGCCACCAGGTCTAGAGAGGTGCTTGTGCCCCTGTACTTGGCACTGGTGAGGCTGCACCTCGAGTATTATGTCCAGTTCTGGGCCCCTCACTACAAGAATCCCACCAAGGTCCTGGAGTGCCTCCAGAGAAGCGCAACCAGTCTGGTGAATGGTCTAGAGAACAAATCTTATGAGGAGCAGCTGAGAGAGCTGGGGTAGTTTAGTCTGGAGAAGAGGAGGCTGAGGGGAGACCTTATCACTACCTACAATTACCTGAAAAGAGGTTGTAGAGGGGTGGGTGATGGTCTCTTCCAACAAGTGACAGGTGATAGGACAAGGGGAAATAGCCTCAAGCTGCACCAGGGCAGGTTCAGATTGGATGTTAGGAAAATGTTCTTCACCAGAAGAGCTGCTGGGATGTGGAACATGCTGCCCAGGGAGGTGGTTGAGTCACCATCCCTGGATGTATTTAAAAGATGAGTAGATGAGGTGCTCAGGGATATGGTTTAGGAGAGGACAGGTATGCTTGGACTTGATGATCTTAATGGTCTTTTCCAGTCTTCTGATTCTGCTGCCAACACTTGAGTGCTGAGGCTCTGCCCTGGTTTTATCACTGTCACTGTGGTGGGGAGAGGCTGATGCTCCGAGAACCGCAGCGACGGATGATGTTACGCTCATTTATTGATTTACTTTATGCCAGAAGTGGGTTTCCCTTGGCTCCTTCTGTGATGGGGTGATTTAATTAATGCTGAAACTGTGCCGGCAGGATGCGGCAGAGCTGCTCGCGCTCGGCACGGGCTATGCCTGGAGAATTATTTCAGAGAAAGGAAAATGTCAGCAGGACAAAAATGGAAAGTGTTAGTAAGCCAGGAAAGGGGCTGCCACTCTTTTCTAAACCTGGATCAGGCTTTTAATCAAGTTTAACTCACTCACCGCTTCCTTCTGACATTTAAAGCTCATTTAGTGGGATCTGAGCTCCCAGCTGAGAGACAACCCTGAAGTGTCCCTAGGGTTTTAGTGCTGCCCTCTGCCACGGAGCCCCGCTCCCCAGGCTGTCTGCACCCCAGCCACTGCTGCCCCAGGCACGCTGAGGCCTGGCTGCTTCCAGATCCAGACCCCACTGCGGCCACAAGTGCAGAGACTTGTGAAACTGGAGCAAAGACCCACCATGAACTTCCATGAGGAGTGGCAAAGCCACTGGCCAGCCACCAAGCATGGAAACAGGACAGAGAGGGTGCAGTGAGGGGGACAAGGAAGGGAAATACCCTCACAAGCAGCAACCAAGTTCCTTTGTGCCTCGCAGACCAGGCACTGCTCTGCAGTGCTGGGTGTCCACAGGCAGGATGAAATTGACCTCTCCTTCCCCACAGGACGGCATCTTCTGTCACACAACTCTGCTCCAGGCAGACCTGTGGGTAAATACCAATCTGCTCTTTCATCATCATCATCATCCTCATCCTCACCAGGGCAGACCCCTGACCCCACCCCTGGGGTTACTGAGAAACCTCCGGTGTTCTTCCCCCAGGCATGACTGCCACCCCGCAGGGATGACCAGGATGGTTTCCAGCTACCGAGGCCTATGCAAAGCGACTGCTGCAGCAGAGGTAGCAGCTGCCACTCCATCCCAGACCAGCTCCTGTCAGTCTCCAGCAGTGGGAGTGGACCTCCAGTTCCTGCTAATGGGCAGCCAGTCTGATCTGTTGTAGGTCCTTTGGAGCCGCTACATTTTCAACACAGCAGTGAGAATGAGTCCAAAGGCTTCATTACGTCAGCAGCACTTTTGTCCCGGTTTCCATTTCTAAACCTGGCTGCTCTGGTACATCACCCTTCATCTGGCACGTTTCCCTCTCTGCAGGGCATCCACCACCCAACTCCAAGGCCAACAACAGAAGCCAAACGCGCCGTAGGCAGACATTGGCAAAGGCTGCACAGCAGTAAATAAAATCCTCAGGACCAGTTTTCAGCTGTACTGGAAATGCGTCTGCATGAAAGGGTTTTGTTAGAGAAGGCTGTTTCCATTTGCAGTTATACTGCTGGGCCATGGTGCCCTAAGCACCAGGAACATCTCAAACCTCCCACATGGGTCACGCGGGGAGGGAAAGGCTGTAGAAACAACTACAAAAGAATCACCCAAGAGCTGAACAGGCTGATCCCGAGACAAAGTGGCCCCTGAAATCCCATGTCTTGTGATTTTACCTTCCTCTCAGGGTCCTCCAAGAGCCCAGCCAGGGTCTTGCTTCAACTGTGCAACCCACCAGGAGTCAGGAAATGGGGGGAGGTTTACTTGGAGTCCTGTGTCCAGTTCTGGGCTCCCCGGTACAAAACAGACAGGGATCTCCTGGAGAGAGTCCAGAGGAGGCCACAAAGATGATTAAGAGCCTGAAGCATCTCCCCTATGAGGAAAGGGTGAGTGAGCTGGCGCTGTTCAGCCTTGAGAAGACTGAGAGGGGATCTCATCAATGTTTATCAATATCTGAAGTGTGGGAGAGAAAGGGAGATGGCCAACCTCTTCTCAGTGGCCTGTGGGGACAGGACAAGGTGTTGGGGCCCTGGCCACGTGCTCCCTAGGAACAAAGAAAGAGTCTACAAGGGGAGTGACCGAGAAGATTGAGATTCGCGGGCTTTATGTGTTAACCAATCAGGACCGAGTATTTGTTGCGTAATTGGAAAACTATAACCAATGATAAGTTCACCCTTGCCGGATGTTCCCGGACCCTGGCACCAACGGGTATATAAAGACGTCCG
>VXBZ01001331.1:148314-170337 GCA_013399135.1 Heliornis fulica
CCCCAATCAGGAAGCATGGAGGCAGCAGCCAATATCATCAGGAGGCTTTGCCAAGCACTTGAGGCAGTCAGTTCCCTCACCAGGCTACTTTTGGCTGTTCGAGACTCATAGAAGGGCTTTCATGGCCAAGTCAGAGTCTTCCAACGGATTTACCTGTACAGTTCCCAACACAGGAGGCCATGAGGAACACAAAAGTTTCTGAGGTTTGGATATTCCCAGGGGATGATAGCTGAATTTGGGATTCATTCGGGGGTCCATCTACTCATTCAGCAGCTGTCAGCCACCATCTCCTACCTTTTCCTTCACAGCAATCCATCCTCTGCAAACCCAGCCTCCCACAGCTTATCTGATCATTCTCTGCAAACCCAGCCTCCCACAGCTTATCTGATAACAGCACAAGACACATACCTGGAAAAGCCTGTGGATTGGTGCTACAAAATAAACCCAACTTCTCAGAGAAGTGAGAAAACCCAACCACGAACCCGGCACAGTCTAACACCAAGCAACGCTGACCATCAAATGAACAGTGATTCTCTGCGTGAGCATTAAAACCCATTTATTTAGGCTCTTGTGCAGGGCGCACAACTGGACGCAGTTACGTATACACAGTATGCACATCCTAATAGCGTACAGAGAGGCGAGGGGCGACGGGGGCTTACACTGGGAATGGATGTACAGACATATGAAATCGGGAGTCTTACATCAGAAAGTCATCTGACGCTATTCATCTATCGTCAAGGCTATTAGAAATCGTGTAGAAAACCAATAAAACTTGGAAAGTATCTACTCGCATGTCACTGGGCCCAGGCCAGACAGGGTGAGGCTTCCCACATGACGCCATTTTGCGGGCAAAGCCGACAAGATCCCCGAGCACTTTGAAGGGTCACACCACCGTTCCCTCTAACGCGCCCCATTATACGTTAAAGATTAAATTATCAGTACTATTTTCTCTTTTTTTTGAGAAGAGAAACAGCTTAAATACTTCAAAAAGCTAATTTTCTCCTGGAAAAAGACAACAAAGGAAAGATTTAGCAAGACCATGACAGAACCAAACATTAACGAAACGTCGTAACAGCACTTCCTGGTCCTTCCAGAAAACTCTTCACAGACCAGGCAGCATCTAATTTAAAGTGCTGTAAAATGTCCGGATTTACAGAAGCGCAATGGCAGGCCTTGGCAGAGCCCAGGTCTTCTGCTGATCTTTACCTTGTTCCTATCCTAAGGGCTGCAAGAGATCGTACTTTTGTAACCTGCACAGAAAGACACAGAGAGATCAAGTTGATTTAGCAAAAGGGTACTAAGCAAAAGCAATAAATAGAGTTATGCAGCAACATCACGAGAGCCATACTTCACTCCCTGGGACTAAGTATCAAATTCCTGAATTTAATTTCCAACTGTGTTTTGTTTAAGAAGTCAGCAGAATGAGGGGGCACCAGAAAAGAATGATTTTGAAAAACACATGGTTCTTGTCCCCAAGGACAGAACCTTCACTGACCTTCAGCTGGAAGAGTAGAATTATAGAATGGTTTGGGTTGGAAAGAACCTTTAAGTGTCAGATGCCTTGCCTTGGACAGGGACACCCCTCCACCAGACCAGATTGCCCAAAGCCCCATGCAACCTGGCCTTGAACACTGCCAGAGAGGGGGCAGCCACAGCTTCTCTGGGCAACCTATGCCAGGGCCTCACCACCCTCACAAGGAAGAATTTCTTCCTAGCAGGTCCAACCCTCTTTAACTACTCTTCTACACCAGTCAAATCCTTGCACACACCCCAGTACAGTTCTGACATCAGATTTTAGCATTCCACGGGATCCACCCAGGGAGTAGTTTTAAAGGACTGATTTACTAATGCAGATGCCACAAACCGCAGCAGAGCACAACATGGGCAAGACTCTGTTAAAGCTGCTCCCAAAGGTGGCTGAAATAAAGATGCCTTGAGCAGAAATACACAAATACAGGACACATGGGTAGAACATTCAATCAAAGCCAGTATGAGCTGGGACCTCTCCTCTGTCAGCACAGCACGAGCACTGGATGAGCTTCGGGGTTTTGTTTATCCCATTCGTTGGCTTGGTTCTCCTTTTGGAGAAAGGGCTAGGGCAGCGTGAAGAATCAATATCAAATTCGTTTCTCTCCTAAAGTTTAAAAATCTTTGGTGGATATCTTCACAATGAGTCAACATTTACTTGAGTGAGGAAAACAAGCATTTTTAAAATGTATATTCTCCATGTGGATTTTTATGAAAATTTGCTGTTGAAGTGGCTTGAAAAGCATTTTCCTTTCAGAGAATGACTTCCTTAAATATATTCTATTAGGAATGGGAAAGGCTGAATCAGTATTTTGAATTCAGACTTTGAGAAGTGCGAAACTCCGATTGTTTTACTGAAACACTTCAGCTACAAGTATCAATAAATCAGAATTTTATTCAAAAGTAATCAGGAAAACGACTTAATCACCAGATTCTTGGCCACTAAACAACCTGCTACTCAGGAAAGGAAGCCCTCAAGAGCACTATTTTACATTTGCAAGGGCAGCTACAGCGTGTAACACGTAGGAACGTTACATCAGATTTATACCGCAGCCGGTTTCCCACACAGATCAGTTTCTGGCATAGAAAGTCAGTGGGAACTTCCAGGGCTTGAGCGTAAGCAAATAAGATGCGTGGTTAAGATCTAAAAGTACTAAAAAACCAGTCGGGTGTTACAAAAGCCTGTCAGCAATTCCTGGCCAGGGGTGGGGAGGAGGAACGGGCTTCTGGCAGGGATGGAAACTGGAGGCTGGGGAGGCACCACCAAAACCAGTGAAGTGTTTCCTGGTGCTGTGAGATCCCCAGAAACAACTGGTTTCCGCAGGAGTATAAAGGCCAACAGGCAGGCAAATAGGTCAGGTTTTGGTATCAAGGACAAACCTGAACCATACTGACTCCGCAGGCCGACTCCTATTTTTAAGCTCAGTTTTTAGACATAGTTAGCTTTAAAAAGCTTGATTCCTAAAAATTACTCAGGATCAAAGTTTATATAACACTAAGTAGCATTTCACTTCTGTAACACATGAAAGGCCATTACAAGGCCTGTGCCACACACTGTATTAGAAATGTTTAACCATGCTACAAACACTCATTTTTATATATGTGTGTGCATATATAAACATAGATTATCAAGCTCAGCTAAATGCAAAGCAAACGATACTCCCTTTGGCTCAGAACAGAGTTTCCCCTGTTAAGCTCCAGATTCCAAAGCTAGCTGCAGTGTCACAGCCAAACTCCAAATTTGCAACATCACTGTAGAGGAAAAAGGCTTATTTTTCACTTTTTAATTGAGAAAATAAGCCCCAGCAGCAGTAATTAAAGGAAATAGAATTGGAGAAAGAGATATAACGGTATTCTCTGGTTCTCTCTAAGCAGTCCCAGCAAACATCAATCAATAAAAACATAAAAAGCCCGGTGAAGTTTACCGAAGTCCTTTGCTGCAATGACGCTGGTTTGAGAGTCCGCCTTCCTTGCCATACGTAGCTGCCCGCCTCTTGCTTTCATCCTGTAGTCTAATTAGTCACCCAATGCAACGTACTTCTCTCAGTAAGTCCTAGGGCTTAAACACCCTCCTGGCCCCTTCATAATTTTAAACAAATAACTACGCACAATCTTCCTTCCCTGTTTTGGTTTGCATTCTCATCCCGAAAGCATTAATTACGTTAAAGTTCTTGATGATCTAATCTGAAATCCATTCTTCAGATGAAATAAGTGGCCTGACACACTAGCAAGGACAAAACCCCAAGTACAACAGCACTAAAAGCAAGGTGAGATGTTAGAACCAGTTCAGAGAAAACCTGAGAAGGGCCACCCAAAACTTACAGAAGCCACCACTAGAAAGAATGTTCTCCAGAATTTATTGAGGTGGTCCCGTATGAAAAACAAGTAGAGACAGGTAAGAGACCTTCCCCTGACACCTGCCACTGATACTTAAAGGCAGCACAGATAGATGGTAACTCCTCAAAGACACCTGCCCTTGTGCTAGAGGACTTCAGCTTTCATCAGGGTGACCTGCAGAGGAGGTTTAAAGCCAGGCAGGAATATAAGCACAACCCTTGTAAATAAGGGCCCACAGGAAAAAATAAGTCAATCAACTATTTCAAAGTTGATCAGGTGGGGTTGGGTTTTTTTTTGTTCTTTTTAGTATTTTTGCACCCAGGACAAAGTTGTGCTGAAAAGCAAAGCCCCAGCAGTTTGTGTCCGACTGCTCCGCTGTTTGAGTGGGCATAACCATCCTACTCCTGAGCTTCCCCTTGCACAGGCCAGCGGACAGCTGAGCCACTCTGTAGCTCTCCCACCTGCTCTCTGGTGTGCCTGGCCAGACCCAAAGCTGAAACTCAGGGTGCACATGCTGGGATTCAGATCCTCCCCGGCTGTCTGCATGCATTACCACACTTATCCTCTGACATTTTCTGTTCTCCCAAACGCTACTAGCAATTATTAACTAGTCAGTAGTTATTTCCTCTATAAGGTGGCATATACCACACATGCCTGTAAAGAAAACACGTGGCCAAAATCAATCCAGAGATTTCTCCAAGTGTGTAGCAGGAAGAGTTCTGAACTTAAATACAAGCAGCTTTCTGGCTTTGCTGAGACCACCACCGTAAGATCCCAGATGCAAGAGAAGAAAAAGGAAGAGCTGTTCCCAGATGGTACAGAGAACCACACAACTGGCATGGAGCAGAGAGACGGATGCCTGAAAGACTGTTCACAAGAGAAGAGACACAAGGATTCAAAGTGTGGTTTAAATTGAAGAACTATCAAGGACAGAAAACATACAGCAGAGCTGCAGATTAGTGATATGAAGATTTCTTCTCACTGGTAGAAATCTTTCTGGGGAGTGAAGGAGTTTGCTGTCCTGCCCACGTCCCTTAACACTGAATCTGCTCAAACGTAAACGAGTTTGCTCCCAAGGCAGCGTCAGGATAGACTGGTCCGTGTGTTCTGGATGTTACCTGCATGTTCTCAACTTACTTGGTTGAAGATCGAAGTGCACTTGGCAGAAAACTTTTCAGCTTCAGCCCCGATGCAAATGAATCTCTGGCAATACAACTGCAATTACCATATTCATAGAGATTATTAATTAATCAGAGGTTCTGCTCAAGTAAAAGTAAAGCCAGACTATTTCAACTCATCAACATAATGCATTTTAAGAAAACAATTGACAGTCTCGCAAGCAATTTACTGGAAGCTCAGTTTAGTAGAACATTATTGAAGTTAGAGATTAAGAAGTTAACTACTGTATCAAGTTTAATGAAGAAATCAACGGTGATTAAGAAGCGTGAAAAGTGAGGCCACAGGGAGCTGTGGACTTGACACAAGATCCTGCAGAGTTCAGCATAAGTGCTCAGGGAGCCCATTATGCGATTACTGTTTCACACAGTACATGCAGGTTCACGTTGCTGAAACAAGCAAGGGGCAGCTAGAACCGTGCATGTACACAGCTCTTACCTCAAGGCAGAAATGCTCTAAGTCAAAGCTCTCAGGCTGCAGGAGATGTCCCCTGCTCAAATTTAGGAAGCTGTAAGACCACCTGTATACCAGTCTGAGTATACACAGCCTTAAGAACTCCTGAGACTTTTCAGTGCTGGGCCGTCAGCTTTCTGAAAGACTTCAAATAAACATTCAGATCATGGCAACTCCTCTTGTAGATGGTAGTTTAAAAGCAAACAACCCCCCAAACAAGCAAAAAGCAGCAGTGCAATTGTCCTACCTCGGAGCTTGATCTCTCTTCAACTGATGCACTTATCCAGAGCACAGGGAGCACTAACTCAGAGGCACATACCCTTAAGGAAATTAGCACCAACCAGGCCACCTCCTTTGACATTCATTTCCATCTCCCCTCCTTTCTTCTGCAGCCTAAAGCCTTCTGCTGTGAACAGAAACACTCTAAGGTATTATTGACAACAAAAGCCAACATCAGCACCTAATGGAATCCCAGCAATTCCACATGCTCCATTCCCCTTCTCTAACTCAGTCTTCCCCTGAGCCACGAGGGCATCATCCATCTCTTCTGTGTATCAGTTTCCCAATGCAGAACCTGCAAACTGCCAAGACAAGCGATAGACTCCACTTACCAAACCACGATCAGCTGCCTGCTCTGTGCTGGGCTCAGGTCTGAGGTGACAAGTGCAACTCCCTCCAACAAATCAGCTGTGGAATTTGCTAAACAAACTGTTGGTGACAGAGTGGCTACATAGATGCTGCAACTGTATGCTGCAGCAAAGGAGCCCTCAACAAGCGAGTAAAGGGGCCGGTGCAGGATTCCAGCTCCCCACAAGGTTTGAGGTCTCTCCAAGCTACTCTTGCTACTCTCCAAGCCACTCGCCATCCCTTCCAGATCATGCCACTCCTTGCTGCTGAGTTGGTCTCTGAACTGGGAAAAGGACTGGTTACCAGACAGCTTCTAGTAATAGCTGAACTTTACTCTCTTGTAAGGAAGCTTCCAATTTTCTGATGTTGCTAACAAGAGAATCTATCAACCACCTCATCTGATGGGGATACATCAGCTTTGTTAGAATCCCAGACTCTTGAAACTGACCTGAGGTTTTGGGGAGAACAAGCTTGTTTGGATAATCCACATGTGAGCAGACACAGAAAATGTTTGAGTAAAATTTTCTTTCCAAAAGCAAAAGGTTTTAACTAATCATTTTAATCTCTAATCTTGAAAAAAAATATACTTGATATACTTTGTCCTCAGAAGTTTAAAATATTTCATGTAGAACAAACTTTTTTCTTGGAGGCGCTGAAGCAGGGTACTTGAGGAGCCCTAGGGATCGTGTTTTAAGAGAGGCAAAAGCACAGTGATGCTTTTCAAACTAGGTTTGAAGAGAACTTTGTTCCATTTCGGACAAAACAGAGAAAGATGTACTCGAAGAGTAAAACCAACAAAAATGTAGGTTTTGATGTGCAGATGGGACTACTTCCAGAAGACAGAATATCTTCTTTCACATCCAGGCATTCTGGGGCCTGTAATTAGTCTGGCCTGTAAACAGCAGCACTAATTTGTATCCTTTTCTCTCCACCTCAAGAGCATAGTAGAAAAACAAACAAACAAAAAACCCAAACTCCAAACCAAAACCAACAAAGAAAAGCCCATAGAACAGCAAACCCTTCCAGAGCACTTACCTCCCCTTCCAAGGACAGTACTCAAGTATATATACACATATATGATACGTACCCATATGGAAGCTCTCTAACAAATGAGAAACCCCATATCTAATGCTTCAGCAGGAGAGGCTTGCTGCACTCTCTGCACAGCAAAAGGTGTGGAGCTCACGTGTTTCAACTCATCACACAGAGCCTGCCATATGGAGTAACAAACAGGCTCACGTGCTTGTACTGAGTGTGGGGCCAAACACAAGATGGAAAGAGCATCACCTGGGAGCTGCTAAGCAGATCAACTTGTGTACCTAGTTAGACAGGACTGCTCCAGCTGTTTCCAGGGGCCTTAGGTGGAACAGCCCATGAACTTGCTCTTACCTAAAGCCCGTGCATGTGTGACAGCACTGTGCACTATTGTGTGTGTAGGATCCAAAATACCACATCAACTTTCTCAATGCTTATGACGCCGATCTATTAAACTGCATTTTGCTTAACCTGGGGTGAAGCTATACATAGTGATTGAGAGTTCTGGCCTTACCCACAGAACTCTTATGTGGCCAAATTACCCTCCATTCTCCCAAAAGTCAATTTGCTCTGATGATTCACATCCTGTTTTGAATCGATAATCACCAGTGTGTCCTCCCAACCTTATGCAGAAAAATTTCTTAAGCAGAGTACCATTCTCTAGAGATATAATTTGAAAAAAATATATATTTTTTAAAAAAATTTCCTTCTGACCAGAGCGTGAAACAAAAAATTTGGACGCTGCTCTGGAAAAAAGGCTATTACAGTGTATTTAGCAAAGCCATCAGAAAAAAGTGTGTTAAATAACAACAGTGGACCTCAGAGAAATTAACTGTATCTCTTTATTGTTAACCAATGAATGTTATCCAAAATAGTAGATGTAATTGTAGCTTAATTGTACAACACAAAACATGATTCTAAAGGAAGAAGCATGTGGAAAATTACTTGACCAAGTAATCATTAAATGTATTCTTAGTATTTCCGCACCAGTAAGTGTTCCCAACTGCTGGTGACAGCAGCTATTACCACTTTGTTCACTGTGAAAATCCATATTACAAATGGTTGTTCCTGGTTGTTTAGAAAAAAAAATAATCACACAGCTTTTTAAATGGATCTAATCCATTTAGCCCTACTCTATATATTGTAGAATTATGAACAGCAAACTTTACTGGTATTTTTTCCCAACACTGAAACTGATGTTATCAGTGTTACCGCACACTTTCCAGGGGAAAAAAATAATAATGAAAACTCACTGGAAGCACAGTATTTCACCTGCTATGGCAAACTGTTGGAGTACTTCAGAAATTTGCTTAAGCTTCAGTGTGTGAAGCCTGTGAAACAAAAACTGTTCTTATGATGCACTGCAAGTAGAAACACCAACTTCCACCAAGAAGCATTTTGAAGCATGTGCACACCATCTGCACATCAGTCTTCAAGGTCAACCAGATATGTTTAACCCCACAAACCAAGAATATATTAATGTATCTTTATTTTCATGATGTCACCCCACATAGCCAACCTTTCACTCCGCAAAATTAAAGAAAAAAAAACCCAAACCAAAACCCAAACCTCAGTTGAACTGTTCATAAGAAATTTAAACCTATTGTGCATGAAAAAATGTTTAATAAAATGGCAAATTTTAATAGATAAGTGTAAATTTATGAGTGCATAATATCAAACAGAAAAGAGCTGAACCATCCTCAGAGAAAGCAGGGCTCTTCCACCGTAGATATTTACTAGGGTACTACGACAGAAGAATTAACTGTAGAGTCATTTCTAAAGTTCAATTTCTAAGCAAATTTATCAAAGAAGCAGGTCTCCTTTTCACGAGGGAAAGGACTTCAAAGGACTGACATCATATATGACAATTACAGTACTAGCTTCACAGAAAACTGAAGCTACAGGGACTTTCATTTTGTGTTTGGAAACCCAAAGCCAAACTGACACGCACATTCTACACCCCTCCCAGGAGATAGTATACCAGTGACAGGTTACAGCTTTAACACAAGGAAGATGATTTTACAATTTAAACTCAACAAAAAGGCAGTTAGATGGTATATAGCACTATAAATCTATCTTAAAATAAAACCAAGTTCTAGGAGTAAGGACTCCTAACGTTCTAGGATATCACGGTGCAGTGACAGTAAATTTGAAGAGGTTTTTTCATGGTGTTTGAAGGACCAGTCATCATGTATATAGTAGTGAGGTAGGATACTGTCCCCTCCCTGGGACTGATGTTTTCATATGCTCCCTTGCCAGAAAGGTCCAGGTCTCCCTACTGCAAATAAAGTAATTACAAGCAAATAGCACATGAAACTTTGTAATTTCTGTTTCCTTTGCTGTATCAGAACGTTTTGAGTATCTAAGAAACACCTAGGAAAAGCAATACTTACTCAAGCCTATCAGCAGCCACATGCTGCCCACAGGTAGCGTTCCATTTCAAAATATTTCCTGGAACTACCACCTGCCATCCAGACCTTTGTGAACAGGTAGGCAAAGAAAACCATCAATGATGACAGGACATGAAACACCAAAGAACTTCACTTGGGAGTTAAATTTAGTTATACACTTAAAGTATTTTTCTATTCAACATTATGATGTATATACTTTTTAAAATTTTTAAAATTCCTATATTTTAGCCAATTTAATTACTCATAAGGAGGGGGAAATGTAGGTAGTAAGGGACTGGCGTCCGGAAGATATTGCGATGTACGGGAAGATGGGTCCCCCTCTCCTAATAGCCAGTAGCACTTAGTTTATGATGTAAGCAGAGGGATGTGACGCTGTAAACCCAAGCCATAAAAGGCCGTGTTGCATACCAATAAACGCCATTTGCCATCCACCACATTGGTGTCTGTGAGCAAATGTCCCGAGCGGCCAGGGGTTGAGGTTAGAGTTGTTAAAGTTGGCCGCCGTGCCGTTCCTGAACCAGGTCACCATGCCAATAAAGGCAACAAGCAGTCATTATATACTTCACATCAGTTTCCAAACTAAAAATTGTGAAACAATGAAACTGAAAAAATGATTGGTGAAAAAACTCCAAAACAGGTCTCCATACCCTCCCCCCTAAATGCTCGGGTGACAGACCGCCTGACTGTTGAATAGCTTCCCCTAAATTTGTCTTCTAGCCACTGTAGTCAAACTGGTATTAAGTGCTTTGGCAAAGTGGGGTGCAATCCATCAAATCTGCAAAGGCCTGCTTTTTTCTCTGTTGGTGGTTCAGCTTTACGAGGAACATATATGCAAAATAACAGCTCTCACATTGCTTCAAACTCATCAATACGTTGCTTTGTATTGCCTTGTCGGATCTGTCGAAGAGTCTTGTACTTATCACGGCCTGCTTTAACGTTCTCGGCATGAAGGACATCATTTTGTGTTTTCTTGGTTTCATCTCTGGCTTGAGCCAACTCAGAACTTAAAGCCTGTTGAATAAAATATTTGTGTTTAAGTGCTTTGTCTAATCTTTAATGATTCTGGAATTTCTGATAAGAGCCATTCTGAAACTTGGATAAGGATTTCTCGAATGCCAACCTATGAAATGTCAATTGTGCTGCCTGCTAACTCCTGTTGTGAGGTCTACCAGAAAAACCGTAGAGGGAAAGCAAAGGAGAGCACAGGATTCTCTCCTTACTTATGTGTGGGCATCAAACTAAAGAAAAAACAGAAAAAAAAAACCACCAACAAAATAAACCAAAAAGGCTTCATACCATCCAAGAAGAAAAGGGAGCAGCAGGATGACCTTATTTTTTGATTTCTGCTTGACTACAGACAGCTCTTGTTTACCTCCCCGGTCCTGCTCAGTGATTGGCCAATCAGAAAGGGCATTACACATACACACTGCTAAGACAGTGCTGCCAGAAAAAGCAGCAGCTTTCCAATTCTGCTATTTCCTTCCCTGACAGACATTTCATTCCAAGGCAAAGGGTTGCACTAACACAGACTGTTGCTCTTTGAAGGGTAAGACTAGTCCAGGAAGAAATGCTCTGTTTACAGAAAGCAAGATTAAGCTAAAATGGGCATAATTCAGTGTTCGCATTTACAACATCTGTGAATGGCTAAACACAAATGCTTGTCTGCAAGCAGCTGTTCCTACCCCTTAACGAATTCCAGTATTGAGAAAGGTGTTAGGTTTTATCACTCAGTGTCCTGGACATTGGGTAATTATTAGAAATGTTCACTGGCTAATGCCCCACCACATTAATACTTTTAAGCTACAAAGCACATCCAATCTGACTACTCGACTTACAGAAAACTATGAATTATACTGGTTAGTAAGTTAGTAATAAACCTAGTAAGTGATAAAAAGGCTGTTTCATTGGCACACCATAATTTCAGTGAGATTTCTGACAAATAAGGAATGTAACCCCCTATTTATGTTGATACAACTATGAATCTTCATTACCTGAAGCTGTTTCTTAACACGTTCGTTTTTCTGTGTTTCTGTTACCCGTTCTTCCTCACTCCTGTGATTCACGACACCATCAGAAGACAGTTCTGCACTGGCTTCAGCATTGTTCTCATCGTGTTCATCATGTTCATTCTCTGTTGGGGGAATAACTGGTGGGGGAGGAGGTGGAGGAGGAGCAGACATCACAGATTTGAGTTCTTCTTTGGTCTTTTCCAAGTCCTCTTGGGCTGCAAAAGCCTAAATACAGCAAGCAGTATTCAGCATCTTTTAAAGTGATTTATGAACAGTCAAAAAAAAAATCCCATTTTGGGATATTTTCAAACACATGGAAATTGTCCTTTATAGATGACAACTTATACACTGCAAATTATCAAATAAGATATACAGGGTAGAAGAAATATGACTTAAAACCCAGCTGTACTGAGTCCAGCTATTGCCAACAGCAAGCAAGAGAAAAAATGAGATAATAGGGCAGTTATACGGATTGCTTTCCAACTTTCCTAGCCTCCTGAAACTGGAAACTCAGGAACTTCCTAAATCAGTGATGTCTTCAAGTTCAGAACTTAATAATTATTTGTTCATTTAGTTTTTGAACCTGTGCACACAATTAGTATTTACATCTCACAGCTAATTACAGATTTTGTAAAGAAACACTATTTTGCTTTAAACTACTGCCCAGTTGGCACTTGCTGTGCCTTTGTTTTTCTTCTGGTTCATGACTTTTCACATCTCCCTCCAGAGGCATTTTCCAACACAAAGCTCCAATCTATTTCATCACGGTGCGTAAGGAAGCCATTTCAAATCTTTGACCATACCTCTCTGATGAGAATTCCCAACACCATCACCCTCCCCTGTCCTGACTATTTGATGTTAAGTCACGAGTTAAATCGAAGTATAGGCTGGCTTCAGTACACTGTAGAACAAAAACCTTGAAGACAGGCTTTTCTGAAGCATAAGGGAAAGACAGAGATTCAATCCCATGGACTTCCAGTGGGATTTCTGCCCTCATCTCCCTTAGTTTCTTTGAAGTTCTGACTTCACACAGCATGAGCTCATTACTTTGTGCTGCCATTCTGAGGCTTCCT
Source organism: Heliornis fulica (assembly GCA_013399135.1). Classification (NCBI taxonomy): domain Eukaryota; kingdom Metazoa; phylum Chordata; class Aves; order Gruiformes; family Heliornithidae; genus Heliornis; species Heliornis fulica. The sequence continues at coordinate 160,963 of VXBZ01001331.1, forward strand.
CTTCTTTCTTTTTCTTGGCCTCCTCTAAAAGTGCAATCTTGGCAGTGAATTCAGCCAGTTCTGCTGCCTGAAACAAAAAAAAAAAAAAAAAAAAGAAGTAGTAAAAGTTATAATTTGGTATCATTCTGCCTCCGCAGTGGAAGAAAGGAGAGCCTTTGCTGTGATCTGACTTTAGAAGTGTTAGTTACAATCCATTAATTCCCTGCTAAAAATAGAAATTTTTAGCATACTTGATAGAGGGAATGAATCAGTGCTCTTTTAAGTACAGAAGTATTTGTCTTCCACGCTTCCAACTGATGGAAAGAGTGAGCTGCAGTGACAAAGCAACATTTGGGGCTGTTTCAGTTTAATACTGGTGGAACGATTAAAGCTTTAAGATTTAAGATTAATATTCTAGACCATAATCTCAGTACTATTAAGCTAAACCTGGCCGTCAGAATTGTGTGCTAAGCTTACAGAAGATCAAAAGCTATTTTATAATTGAGAAATAATACTTCTAGCATTTTCATGTTTTTCTCAGTTATTATGCATGATCTTGAATCAGAAGCAGCCTAGCACATGAGATGATACTGTAAAATGCTGGAAACAGAGGTGGAGGGGGAATACAATGAAAAATCCAAAGAAAAAAGCCCCTACGCCATCACCAAAGCCTCAGAGCAGACATGCTTCAGAGAACAGTTTTCCCAGGAGACTGCACAAAGAAGCTACTCTTGTTCTCAGCTGATAAGCCTGATACTATTAGAAGGAGAATGTACTGGGTGTTGTCGGTCTGAAGTTTCTACTTCATTTAATTTCCACAGGCCCAGTTGTTTTTTTCTTGAAAGGACTGACAAGTCTAAAATAATTACCAATGGCCATGAGAACTATTTCACATATTTTTATATATTTCAATGTACTTGTAAATTGGATAAAATAGATATAACAGAATAAAAGCTAAATTTTCAGCTTTTTTTATTTGTTTCAATGCAGGGTTATTAAGCTTCTTACCAGCTGCTCCTGGTTCTTCATTTGATCAGCTGCCTGCTTGGCTAGAGCAGCTTTAGCTTCTTCAGCAGCCCGACGCTCTTTTTCCAGACGCTCTGCTTCCTCTTTTGCACGCTTTCGTTCTTGATCCAGTTCTAGAGCTCTTCTAGTCTGTTCCTCTAACTCTGCCAAAAGGAGTTCACAGATAAGGTGGCATTACCAGCTTCTCCTCACACATAACACAGGTAAGGGCTGTAACACGCTCAGAATAATCTAGAAAGCTGACAAAAAATGTGCAAGGCTGCCTCAAGCCAAGAGAAGCTGTTGAGCGTGTTACCTGAAGCTACACTCTGTGTCTAACTATTCCCCCTTTAAGACACAATTTGGAAATACTTTACCTCAGCGGGCAGTTCTGACAGCCCGGTGTTTCAGAAAATTATCAACCCACTGATAAAACTAAACACTCAGATATGTACATATACATGCTCATACACCCTCACTCTTATTGCTGAGAAGATTTTATGTAAATTATGTACTGTCTTACAGTAAAAAAGCCCAAGACTCTTGCACTCTACTGAAATGCTTGACAACGATTCCTTAATTGCAACAGACAATTAAGATCTGCACCTCCAGCAAAATGACCTAAGACCCATTGGAAACATCAGAAAAGTTCTCCATATAACAGAGCCAAAAAGGAAAATTTTAGATCAAGGTAGGGTAGTAGTGGTCCAGCTGCCCGGTTAGCAAAACACTGCAATCTAAAGGGCAGAACTCTGAATCGAGTCCAATAAGAAGAAATAATTACCAACGCTGCAAGTTAAGATCCACATGTGCAAACTACACTCCTCTGATGTGCAAAATGAAGCAAAGTCTTTCTGAAGCTCCCTGCTGGCTCCAGCAATACATTTTCCGCTGTGTTTTTGTCTAAGCATAGCTGCCACAGATTCCTTCACCAGAAAACCTAACCAACTGCTCAGTTATTGCAACAATGCATTTGTCCTACACCATATGCTTTTGTAATAAAAAGTACCTCCCCAAGTATGCTGACACATGCTTAATCTTTGCACTTTCAGTTTTAAGTAGGTCTCAAGCAAACAATTAACTACTTAACTACCAAGTTAACTACAGAACGCAGTCACCAGCTGAAGAGATCAGTAACACAGAAACATAATGTACTGCATCAGAAATCAGGCTGCATTGCTTAGAACATTTATGAGAAAGTGTGTACTGTTAAACCGTTAGAATCACCCTGTCGCTGTTTAGTTCTTCCTTAAACAATCCCAAGGCACAGTTCGTGTGTTACCTCTCTGCACGTGCCCAACCTGTTCTGCACTGAAAGAGTGAAAAACACAGGGGGAGAGCTGGAGAGCAGTGCCAGGCATATGCCATTTATTTGCAAAGATTTAGTCGGTGATGCTCTCTATTGTGCCTGAAGCCAACAGTCATGAACAGAAGAGAGAACAAAACTTTTATGAATTTGAACCAAACCTGAAGCAAAAAGAATGTGGAGAGGAGGGACTGGGAAGTAGTGGAGGCAGAGACTCTGCAGGGTGGTTCAACACAATGAAGTGATTGGTGAAACTATGTATTCACTGACAGAATTTTAATTTTAAAATTCTCAAATTCTACAACAAGGGAATAAGAAAATGAAGGAATAAAGCTACGTTCAATAAAATTCTAGAGGAAGTACTTTGAATCTTCCTCTCTACTTTTCCTGCTCCCTCTAATTCCAGGTTTTCAGTACTTCAGGCATTTCATAATTCTGAGTTAACTGTGAACACATTAATTCTCTATTAAAGAAAACTTTTGCTACATTAACAATTAGTTTTATATGACAAACATACATAGGCACACAATCTTTTAACTTAATAACAAAAACCAATCTCAAATAATATACCACTATATTCTTGTTATTAATAGTAAAATAAATTGTAAAAAAAAACAAAAAAAACCAACAAAATGAAACAACAAAATAACCCCTAAACACACCAAAAAAACTGTGGAACTAACTACCCAACTGAATTAACACTGTCACCATATAAAAGAAATTCAGGACCAGTAAGAGCTCACCTTTCTGAGCTTTCATTGTCTGTTCCTCAATTTGTCTTAAGCGTTCCATTAATTCCTCCTTTTCACGTTCTATTCTTTCCTTTTCCTTTTCTGCTATCTCCCTTTTCTTCTTCTCATTTTCTAATTGTGCCCTGAAGAAAACACATAGTAAAAGTTTTTTTTTTTACCTCAAACTGATTAAATTCTACTATGAGGGAGCTGGTAGCCTATTTTTCAGTCTACTCAGCTAGCAGAGAAGCACATAGTTTTAAATGCTTTAAATTCAGTTTACAATGCAAGAACCTGCATTGTAAAACCTGTTTCTGTTTCAAAATAGCATGCAGGAAAAAAAAAAAAGAGTTTATGAACAGAACTGATTAACAACTTTGGTTATGGTTCAACATGGCAAATCCACAATGCTACCTGCATTTTAGACATGGCTGCTATTTCATGTGGGCTACAAATGGCAAGGAATTTTTTAAATACATAAAAGGTAAGCCATGACATTCTTCACTGAACTTGCTTTAAAGGTTCACCTGTAGAGTACAAAATCCCCTAAGGATCAAGCAGAGAGTTAAGACTGTTTCACGAAAACATAGTGAGAAACAACAGTACAGCTACTATTACTACACTGAAAGCTCAAAAGAGATACAGCTTTCAATTAAGACAGGTGAGCCATGCCAATCCACAAACCCGCTTACGTATAGGAGAAAGAAAAGCAGCCCTCTTTTCCAGAATGCTAAGATTTCTGATACTCTGTAACTTAGCTTTCTTAAAAGGGTAAAAGTATTTTTTTTCTGTTTCATGGAAGTTTGTTAATTACCTTTCCAATTGTTTCTGATGTTTCTCCTCTCTAGCTTGGGCCTTCATCTGTTGCACTTCAATTGTATCAGGTTTCCTCCTTCTCATGTACAATTCATGATTTCCCATACACAGTGCCAAAATTCGCTTGTTAATTCTCAGGCGGGGTGCATAAAATACAAAATCCTTAAAAAAATAATCATAGCAAATCCATTAATCTAAAAATTACAGCTGTGATGACTCAAAGAATTAACTATTTTAACATTCATCCTCTGAGTGATCCAACACCATAGTCTATAAATCTAGTTACTGTTGGGAACTTGCAAGATACATTCAAAATTACACCTAGAGTCCTCCATGTACAGATTATTTTACTCAAACTTTTTTATTTGAATGTCAAAACAATAAAACAAGGAGACTGCACTCTGTTTGAATGAACTAGTAAACTGAAGAGTTTTGACCTAGAAAGTGTCATGAAATGCGTTGCTGTAATAAAATCATACAAACGCCCCCACCCCAACCAAAGGTAGGGGCCCAGAGAATTTATCATCTTTACACTGCTGTTTTTTAATACATCTCAAAAAATCAGTTGACTCAAATTTAAAATGATAATTAAAAAAAGTTTAAGGAGTATCAACTAGAATGAAAAGAGAGAAAATAACCACATCATAATTAAAACAAAATTAAATCAAAATTTCCTTTTGATTACTAACTTCTACCAATAACAATAATAAAATCATAACATATTTACTTGTGCCATGACAGAGCACGTCCCTGCAGGCTTATATCTCTTCACATACAAAGGCAGACTATTCTACAAAGTACTTACAGGAGCCTTTTTGTCAATTGGCTTTATGACAAATTTTTTGTCATTAAAAGAGATGTTTCTTATTTCGCTCCAAGGAAAACCAATCTTGGGTGTCAGCCTTCAAAGAGAAAAAGTTCTCATTAGAAGCAACAAAGATATGCATTTTATTTATGTCCACTAAGTTTTAACTCCAGACAATTCTCATGATCACACTTGGTTACATTTATAAAACGTAACAACAGTTCAAGCATATCTTGGTAATTTCTGTCTTTCCCCTCTCCCTCCCGAACATAATTCCATCAATGTATAAATTACATAATGAATAAATCACATGTCACTACCAGAAGAAACTTCAATTTGTGACTCACTCTACTACTATTAAATAGATGCTAAACATCACAATATTGTACTGATTATAAGCTATTGATACTTTTCGGTGAAAATAATAACTATTTAAATCTGAGAAAAGCCTGGTATTTCAAAGACTGAAATTAAATTGGCCGTAAGCAGTGTTGTACCTTGGTTTAATTCAGATCTAAGACAGATGTTCTTACATTTCCAAAGTTCAAGTTAAATTTGTTTCCCTCGAATTTTAAGTAAAATACATTCAGTTAAGAACCATTTAAATGCTAGGCACCAACTGTGCAATGTAAATCTATTTCTCCATGAGCACAGAAAGTTTTTTTATTCACATTATCTTAATTATAAGCAATAGAAAATATTTAAGGTTTGATCAAGTTTAAAGAATACAAAAAAATTGGTTGATCATTCAATCCAAACTGAACCTTTTATGAATATTTCCTGCTCTTAGGTGTTATATTGCCATCTAATGGCAATTAAGGCTTACAGAACTTTGTTACAGAGTATATATATATATATATATATATCAAAAAGTATTATGTTCAGTTCTGTTGACAGCTGTTATCTGGTGTTGGACACATGTTTAACTTCAAATCACCGTGAAAGGACTGTTGATATCAAAGTCTACTAACAAGTGTTTGGAAAGAAACAATAGAAGAAGTCTGTTTTTTTCAGATTCTTCACATTTTGTACAGTTCAGCTTTATCCCTCTTCAAGTAGGACAGAGTATTTATCTCTGTTGGGACACAAGATTCATCTATTTTCTTTGATGTCCAAAAGGTTTCACTTTTAGATACCAAAGCTTTTCATGTTCTAAGAGCTATAATGCTAGTCACTGCTCTTACAAAATGTTTCTCATTAAATATGTTGCTCAGCTTCTCAATGTGCTTTTCATCCTGACTGAAGGAGAAGTCTTGAGGGAGTGAAAAGTACAGAAAGAAACCATATAAAGATGCTCTAGTTATCATATATTAAACAACATAAATTTAATTTTCCAGAGAACTGCTCTTCCTCTCTCTTCTTTTGCATTCTTAATCTGCCTAATCTTTTAAATTCAAATATTCTGGCAGTTAAGATCTACCTCTCTCTTTCTATCTTTTGTAAGTATTAGAAGGTCTCGAGAACCTGTTTCTAAATGTTAATGAACACAGAGTAAGGTGGGGGTTGTACAATCTCAGATAGGATCTCCTAGGCCAGAACTGCAAAATTAGTATTAGCTACTTACTTATCATCGTGTTCATAAATATTCAGACCCAAAGCATCAACTCCTAGCCACAATTCAGTTCCTTTTTTATTCTTTATTTCAAAATAGTTGACTCCATACATTTCCAAGTCTTGTGCTATTTTAAGGTATTCCATCATAGAATCTTCCCTGATGAAAAAAAAAAAGGGGAAAAAAAGGCATAATGCAGACACATCTAAATGATAAGAATAAGGGGACTGGAGAATAACTAATTAGTATAAAATTTAGTTCAGTATTAAATCTCTCTGAAGTTTGTGTATATGTTGACTGAGACATTTGTAGAGATCTGCACCCTAATAGCCAAGTACAGTCCAATCATTGCACTTCCTCTTTTTACCCCATGAGCTAAGGAAATACTAAATACATTCTAGATGCAACTGGGGCAAGCAGCTGACCACCTTACCAAAAATCATGTGGGTAAGTCAATACCCTAACTGAAAACCTAACCCTCACTGAAGTGCTCGTGGAAGTTTTTGGTAACTACCTACCCTGGCCAAAACACAAGTTTCCAAACCAACATGCTGCCACCAAAAATACATCATCATCAAAAAAAACCTTGAAAGGTCTCGGAACTTTTACAGTATAATTACCTTAACATTCCCCTGTGCTCTTCATGCCAGTTCTGTATTCTTTCTTCCCACTGTTCTTTTGTCAGTTTGTGCTGTTCTAACACGCTGTGAATAGAAATTGTTCTATTAAGTCATCTTTCTAACCCAGAGATAGAAACTTTGTATTTCAACAAATAAAATATGTGAAATCACTTCTTTTTTTCAAGGTAGTCTGTAGTCTTTGTAACATAAAAGTCACATCACAGCACATCTCAGCTTTCAGTAGTCACAAATGTTTGGAACACCTGGCAATGCAAACACAGAAAATCCTCAAAACGATAATGCTGCAAATTAATCTCTAGGTATGCAAAGCTCTCACTCTGTTGTCTTTTGAAAAAAAAAAACTAACAGGTTATGACAAGCTGACAGGCTTGTTGGGTTTTGTTATTTGGCTTTTTTAATAAATAAAATCAATAGTGAAGCAGTTTCAGAAAATATTTGATGTTTATCTACAGCAGGCTGCAATGGTGGAATTATATTTTGACCTACTAGAACTTTCACTGTAGTACTGCAGTAAGAAATCCAATGCATATATGATAATATTATTATGCTTTTATTTTGTGCAACTAGAACTTCAAGCATTCCTAGAGAAGTTATTTTAAAGGACAATTTTTTTTTTAACAAACCAGTAAGATACCAGAAGATAATCTTACTAGTCAGGACAGTTTTCCTTTCTTTCTCTTTACTCAGGAAAGTAAGGTTTTACTACTTTTCCCTATGTGTTTAGCAGAGTACAATGAGGAACAGGTTGATAAGAAAGAAGATGCTAACGCAGTGTTTCTTCTGCTACAGGACCTTTCTGTCTCTCGATCTGCTGCTCTGCCCCATACCTAGTGGAGTGTGCTTTCCAGCAGTAGCCATCCCACAATGTGCTTAGCATGCAATGCTATCAAAAGGCTTTCCTCTTCAGAACTGAGACACAGCTTTTAGTTTTGCACCCACACAAAGCTGACTTATTCACAGCTAAATGATGTAAGTACATATGACAGGACATCTTTTTTGTTTCTTTTTTTCTCATCTTTAGCCTTGAGTGTAAGTAAAAGCCCCATAAACCTGTAAGTTAGGGAAGCCTGTAACAGAACGCTCAAAGCAAAACAGCCTGCTTCAACTATAATAATCTAAAAGGATCCTGGCAATCACTTACCAGATTTTATTACATCAAAAATTAATTCCAAGCCTTCTAGGACAATGTTAATTTATTACAGAAGTTCTGTAATTAAATCAGACCTGATTGTTTTTGACATTGTGATAGTTACACAAGCTGCTTTCCATCACTTACTCTTCTACTCCTGCAGCAGATATGCCCAAAATGTTTGAAAGCTTTCAAAGCCAGACAACATAAAGCTAACCACCCAAACAATAAAGGACAACCAGGATACTGTGAAATACATGATCCCAGAATTATGTCACACAAGTGTCCATCTGAAAGCACAAGTCCCGCTGCCAATCTGCTCTTCACAGAACCACAGAATGGATGAGGTTGGAAGTGACCTCTGGAGGTCACCTTGGCCACCCCTCTGCTCAAGCAGGGTCACCTACAGCCAGTTGCCCTGGACCATGTCTAGAGGGCTTCTGAATCTCTCTAAGGCGCTGAGAGAAGCCTCGCAAACACAGGCCCTCATTCTTATGGGTGATTTTAACTACCCGGATACTGTCTGGAATGCCTACACAGCCAGCCAACCGCAGTCCAGGAGGTTCCTCCAGTGCATCAATGACAACTTCCTTATGCAAATGGTGAATGAATCCACTAGTACAGGAGCACTGCTGCATCTTGTTCTTGCTAACAAGGAAGGACTGGTTGAAGCACTAAAAGTTCAAGGTAGACTTGGCTGCAGTGACCACAAGATGGTGGGAGTTCAGGATCTTATGTGGCAGAAAGAGAATCTCAAGTAGGACTGCAACCCTGGACTTTGGCAGGGCTGACTTTGGCCTCCAAGCAATTACTGGGGGAATTCCCATGGGACAGGGTACTGGAAGGAAAAGGGGCCCAAGAAAGTTGGTCCATATTTAAGGACTGCCTCTTACAAGCTCAAAATCAGAGCATCCCAATGGCAAAAAAAATCAATAAAGGGAGCCAGGAGACCTGCGTGGTTAAACAGGGGACTGCCGGGAAAACTCAAGTGGAAGAAGAGTGTCTACAGGTCATGGAAGAAGGGGATGACTACATGGGAGGAATATAAGACTGTTGTCAAAGCATGTAGGGTGGCAACTAGGAAAGCTAAGGCCTCCTTGGAGTTAAACCTTGCAAGGGAGGTGACAGATAACAGAAAGGGTTTCTTCAAATACATAGCAGACAAAACTAAAGCTAGAGGCAATGTAGGCCCACTGATGAATGAGGTGGGTGCCCTGGTGACTGCGGACAGTAAGAAGGCAGTTACTGAATGCATTCTTTGTCTGTGTCTATACTGTTGGGGACTGTTTGCAGAAGCCACAGATGGAAACTGGGATAAATGAGGGGTCTACCTCAGTTGAAGAGGATGGGATCAGGGGTCAGTTGGGCTTTCTGGACATTCATAAATGAATGGGTCCTGATGGGATGCACC
>VXBZ01001333.1:0-100818 GCA_013399135.1 Heliornis fulica
CTCTTGCTGAACTAGGACACAATCAAACGTAATTTTCATCCACACAAAGTTATTTGGGAAAAAATATTGACATCATTATTGTTAGAAAAAAATATGAGTTAAACTCACAGATGCGCCTAAGAAAAAAAAAATTAGCAATGGAGAATCAGTGCTACTATTTTGAGTTATTTCTGAACTAGATTATTATTGGTTTAACCAAGGTATTTAACATCAGCATTGTCCTGTGCTGATTGATGTGCCCCATCAAATTCTACATCCCAGTCAGTTGCTAGCCGAGAAAGCACAGGCTTTCTTAAGTCCTGTGTTTTTCTCCCTGTGCAGTTCAAATATCTTTGCTATGCAACTGTGTCCCACTGGCACTAAACACTGTTCAAGTAGGCGAATAAATCCCCAAGGGTTTACTTTACCAATTAATGATAGAAAAGCATGGAAAACCAAGTACATTATGGCTGATGTGCACAAACATCAAAATAAAAACACTTTAAGTGCTACAGAAAGTGGAAACTGACCTTTTCACAAATGCTGTCATGGCAGAACAGCCTCTAACACAATGTAAAGTGTTACTGTAAGTCAGCACTTTAATTACCTGACTGATTTGCACTTTACAGTTTATTTACCTTTTCTCAACAGCTAGCTCATCTTTCATCTTCTGTGTGCAATCACAGTGTGAAATGTTATTAAAATGCTTAAGCATAATTGATAAAGAGGCAATTTCCCAGCATGTTTAGATGACTTTCAGCAGGAATTGGATTTTTTAAAGTTATTTTTAAGATCCTGCCCTAAAGGTTTTCTAAAGCCTGGATTCCAAACTCAAGATAGTTGTGGCTTCTTACAGAAGAGACTGTAATTCTGTGGATTAATGAGACTAAATCAGGAGGAAAAAAAAATTCAGTACGGAGCCAGGGAATATAATGCAAAACAGCTGGGAAAGTGGAAAAAAAAGCTGGCACATTGCAAGAAAGGAAATACAGAATTATAGTATTTTGCATTATATACATATCCCTTACAATTAAGAAAATTGGGATAACTGCCTAGTTAATAATGATTCCAGAAGCATAGCTCTGTTTTGTCCTTTGCATAAATATCCATTTTCAGTCAAATATGGTCCATAGCCTTTCCTAAATGCCTCAGGATGAAGAAAATTAAATTTCTTATCTTACTTCAGATGCTATAAAACTTTTTCCACAATATTCATTAAAATAAATTTGATTTTTCTTCCAAGGTGATGCTCATTTCATGGAGCCATAAAGTGGACGTAGAACTAAAAGCTATAATCTGCAGTTGTTGTGGTTTTATAGTAGAGATGTAGTTTTCATTTAGGCAAAACTAAGATCCTATTGCAAATAGCCTAATTTCTAATCACTACATCCTGAGAAAGAAGCTGTTTTATTCTTATCATCAGCAGAATTTTATTAAAAGGGAATCTACAGTCTTCAGCAGACAAGAAACCTTATCTGAACTCTGCCTTCATCACCTAATCAAAGTAGATTTATAGAAATATGTGCATGTCTAAGTGACTGAGTATTTTGTTTAAAAGACTGCTTTACAATGGAATGATATCTACATCATCAAGGACAGAATGTTACTAGATTTATAATCTGCCAGGCACCATAAAAGAAATTGCTTGTTGAAGCTGTATATACTGTTTGCCATGTGATGTCACGCTGGATATATTGTAACAGGATCTGGCATATCAGTGATATGATTAAAGAATGATATTATTCCTGTGCCTTTTTAACTAAGGAATAATTCAGTTCCTAGGTGGATTAATGAGACTGAAGAGCTAGTAGTTTATGCCCTGAGGTTACTGCAAGGAAAAATAGCTCATGTCTCCCTCTTCCACTCTTATTTTATGAATGTGCATCAAAAATTGGTTAGGATAATTGTTATTTGCAATTACTCCTGAAGGGTAATTATATATCTAAAATTATTGTTTTAATTAGGTTTACTTAAAATAATGTTTGTTAAACTTTGAAATATTAATTTTTGGACAATCTGTGTCTACAATGTCACTTGAAGGGATGGCACTTCAGTCTATTCACTAAAGAAGTCCAGTTATAAATGGATCAGATTATCCATCTGTGCTTCAACTTTTCAAGACAATACACTTCTAATTTTTTTTTTTTCTGAAAGCCACAGTTCTCTTGAAATGAGTTACCCTAGCAGCATGATGCTTCTGTAGGTAATTGTTTATTTATATATTTAGACATATAAACCTATCTCCTGACTTCTACTCTCAGTACCTCTGAATCTGAAAATGATTCAATCATAGGAAAACATAATAAACTACTAAAGTACTCAGTGCAAAACTAATTCTCTGAATCTAGGATTTTATATTTTATCTTTGGTGTCTGTAAATGGCATCTGTAAACAATCAGACCACTGTACAGAATCAATTAGCAAAACTAGGTGTATCTCAGAAGTAATGCATTTTTACATTCTTCAAGGAGTCAAAGCAACTATCCAGTGCTGCATTGGAACAGCCAGTCAGGTACCAGCCCGTTGACAGTGGAGACAGGACTCACAAGGGAATTTGCACTGGTTCCAGTCAAGACCAGAACCTCATTTTCATCAGCACACTCCCAGAATCAAGCCATGAAAAGGCAGCTGCTGCACCAACACGCAACAGAAAAACAAGGAGACAATAAACACACTAAAATGGGAGATGAGTGAGGAGCTAAACACAGAATTTCATAAATGACCTAGTTGTGAAATATCTGAGAGTAACTAAGCACATGGGAGATATGGCAATGCAGTGTGGATAAGGAGAGTGTCACACAGATTCTTCTTCACGTGCCACTGCTGTTCTTAGAAACTGTGCTTATACCAGGAAAATTAACTAGTGTCAAAAAATGTGATCTCACTTAGGCATTAATTCAGCATTATGATTAACTGTCATGATTTTGTCTTGGAGTAATAGCCTGCTCTCAGAAAAATCAGGGGTGCTGTTCAAAGAACAGCATGTACATTTTTCTAGTGGACAACCTAAGGGAAATCATCCTGGTTGGAGCATGGGGGACACGGGAACGAGACAGGGATGGAACCTGTGTGTGCAGTTTGGCCCTAGAAACAGTGAACAGTTCCTGGCTAATTTATTTCCCAGTAGAGACATTGCCTGGAACAAGCTTCAGTTCTCATTGCTTTAAGGTAATGCAACCAAAGTATTTTGCATAGTACTTTGTAACCTACTTAGAAAAAATATTAGTCAAAACAAGATTTTCACTATTGTGTTCTTTCAGCCAAACTAATGTTCTTTTAAGGAATTTATCACTCTTTCACTATATTATAAAAATATTGTTCTCATTTTCAAAACCTTCCCAGCTTAGCTCCCCACTACTTATTCTACTTATTGATTTTCATCTCTTATCACATTGCCATTAACTACTCCCTATATTCTGCTGACATTGCCAGACTTAGTAGTTTGCTTGCATTACTCCTGTCCAAAATATCTCTGCACTTCCTGCTGAGACAGTGTACTAGAGCTGGCTGATTAATTTACTACCTTCTGTTGTCTCCAAGGGCCCACTTTTATGCAACTACCATAAGTCAGTCAATATAAAATTTAGAAGTGGGAAGCTGGAGAAAACCAAAGTTTATTACACAATCACTATACTAAAAAAGTGAATAAGCAAACAAGAAATATGGTTGGGTTTTGTTTTTTTTTTTCCGTTAAGTCTTTTCTTTCCTTTTCTACCTTGCTTTTTGTTTTAAAAAATTAGACAGATACCGTACCTATCTCTTTAGGTTTATAAGATTATTAAGTCAGATTTGTTAGGAGCTCAACTTAAATGCCTATATGCAAATGCAAGTAGCATGTAGAATAAACAAGAGTAGTTAGAGATGTGCAAACCCCTGGAGGGCATCTTGCTGGCAGGGAAAATCAGGCAGGGGGTGTCATCCTCTATGACAGTGATCAGCTGGGGTGCATGTATATCCCATATGGGGATGAATGTGGCGCCAACAAGAGCTTATGGGTCAGGAGTAACGGGTTGACAGGAACAGGGGATATTATAGTGGGGGTCTGCTACAGGCTACCTAACCAGGAATGACAAGCAGATGATCATTAGACAGATAGCAACAGCTTCATGTTCACAAGCCCCGGTCCTCGTGGCAGACTTGTACCATCCTGATAACTGCTGAAGGGACAACACCACTGAGCACAAGCAATCCAGGAAGTTCCTGTAATGCATAAATGATAATTTCCCTCTCCAAATCACAGAGGAGAAAACCAGGCCATGTTTGGACCTTGCTGTCCTGAAAAAGGAGAGATTGGTTGGGGAATGTGAAGTTCAAGGGCAGCCTTGGAGGCAGTCATTATGAAATGGTGGAGTTCAAGATCCTCAAGTCAACAAAGAGGGTATACATCAAGCTCACTATACTGGACTTTAAGGGAGCAGACTTTGGTTCTTTCAGGGACTTTCTTAGTATCATGGGCCTTAATCAGGCCAGGGACATGAAGGCTAACAATAAAAGCTTCTATAGGTACATCAGTAACAAAAGGAAGATGACAGTAAGTGTGAGACTCCGCGGGATGATACAAGTGATATCCTAGTTGCTCAGGCAATGGAGAAGGCTGAGACATTTAACATTATTTTTCCTCAGTCTTTACTTGCAAGAGCTCTAGCAACACTGCACAAGCCTCAGCAGCCAATAGGCAGGGACTCATGGAAAAAAAGGACTGTCCAGTGCAGGAGAAGATCAAGTTTGAGGGAAGATGAAGGTCCACAGGTCCATCGTACCTGATGAGATACATCTGTGAATCCTGAGGGAAGTAGTGGAAGAAGTGGCTAAGCCATAAGGCATCATATTTTAGAAGTCTTGGCAGTCTGCTGAAATTCTCACTGGATGGAAGTGTACCTGGCAAGATCATGGAGCAGATCCTCCAGAAAACTATGCTCAGGCACATGGAAAATAAGGAGGTGACTGGTGATAGCCAATATGAGGTTGCTAAGGGCAAATAATTCCTGAAAAATATGGGGGCATTTTACAACAGGGTTACAGTGTTGGTAGATAAGGCAAGAGCAACTGGACTTATGCAAAACATCTGGAACTGTTCTGCACAACATCCTTGTCTCTAAATTGGAGGGAAAGGGATATCATGCAGAGGGACTTTGAGCAGCTGGAGAGACACAAACATCCTGAAGTTCAACAAGACCAAGTGCAAAGTCTTGCACTTGGGTCAGGCCAATCCCAAGATCGTCTACAGGCAGAAGAGGATCAGAGGTCTGGAACACCTCTCCTTTGAAGAAAGGCTGAGAGAACTGGGTTTGTTCAGCCTGGAGAAGAGAAGGCTCTGGCGAGACCTTCCAGTACCTGAAGGGGGGGGACTATAGGAAAACTGTAAAGGGACTGTTTGCAAGGGTGTGTAGCCATAGGATAAGGGGTAAAAACTTTAAACTGTAGGAGGATAGATTTAGAATAGATAGAAGGAAGGAATTATTAAAGGGTGGTGAGACAATGGAACTGGTTGCCTAGATAAATTGCTGATGGTCCATCCCTGGAAATGTTGAAGGCCAGGTTGTAAACCTAATGTAATGAAAGGCATCCTTGCCCATTGCAAGGGCGTTGGAATTAGATTATCTTTGAGGTCCCTTCCAACCCAAACAGTTATAAAATTCAATGATTCTAGGCTCCAGGCAGAGTAGTCCAAGAAAATCAACCATAAATTGCAACATAATTACTTACTGCATTTAATGTTTTAGCCCACTATCACACTGGTATGATCCAGCTCTATACATAATATGATATATACTTGTTGCATTGTTGCTTGTGAAGCAAACCAAAACTGCAAATATTTTGATTTGGAGTTTATTTCAGGATTTTTAGATAAAGCTTCAAAATTTTTATAACTCGCTAATCTCTTTTACCAGTTGAGAATATCAACAGGAGTACTTTTGATATAATTTTCAAACCACTTACCACTGCTTTGTTTTTAAGTTGCATGAAATGCTATTACAATTTATGCCTGCAGTCAAGCTCTTGCTACTTCTCAGTCTTTAATGTCATCTGTTTCTCTAAAAGTCTTCTTCCATAAAATTGTTATTTCCCTTCTGAGATGTAATGACACTCTGAGGCCAAGACCTATATTTCTGTTTCTTCTAACATTTTCTTCAGCAACCCTCTGCTTTCTGATCTACACCTTTGTTCTACTGGGAAGGCTCTCTGAATTTCGCAAAGAAATGGAAGGTTTCATTTCTGAGGCTAAATATTTTTCTACAACTTTCTTGGTAATCTAATAGTTCTATTATATGGATCACAACTAGCCAACAGTCCAACAAATACACGTAAGTTGTGTGACAATTGCATCTAAGAGGTTAAAAACACCTCTGTCTTCTGACTGATATGAAAAGCAGCTGAAGGAGGGGGCCTTTTGTAGCAGGATGGCCCTGTTTGGCTAGAGACTGCAGAATAGGTAGATGGTTTCTACATAGTATCTTGAGGGCTGCAATGCTCAGAATGAGACCTTATCCACAGAACAGATATTAAGTTAACAGCCCTAAATATTCTAATTATTTAAAAGGCTTACATGCTAAATCTATAACACTATAGTTCGCAGCTCTCCACCCAAATTACGTTAAATCTTATCCCTCGGCATGAACAACTTAGATTGGGTTTAACCAATATGAGGGAAGTTACCCACCCAGCGGACAAGTGAAGGAATTTAGACTCTGAAGATGCAGTTGATGGGCTGTGCTCCTTCTCCTC
Organism: Heliornis fulica; assembly: GCA_013399135.1. Classification (NCBI taxonomy): domain Eukaryota; kingdom Metazoa; phylum Chordata; class Aves; order Gruiformes; family Heliornithidae; genus Heliornis; species Heliornis fulica. The sequence goes on from VXBZ01001333.1 coordinate 6,706, forward strand.
CAATCAAAATAAGCAAAGCATTGCACCTTCTCCTTTTTGGTGAAGAATACCTGGGTTAGTACGTTGCTGGCATTGTCGATATAATCATATATTAGCACTATTGCAGTAATTGCATTACCTACAGCAATTCTGAACTCCTTACATAGGTGGCTTTAATAAACTTCCTATTAGTTTCAGCTTTGTCTCAATGACTGTTCCTTGTAGGCTCTGACAGGCAAACTTTGATATATGGTTTTATTTATAAACCTTTAGACATAAACCATTGATCAAGTCTGGGACTAAGACTGGACCTCTCTGAGAAGGACTTTTGAAAGCAAAGTGGTCCTTTCTGAACCTCATGTCTCAATGGGAGGGCCTCCCTCAGCCATATGTCAGTTTCACACCCTTTACATGATAAGCTGCATATGTTGCACAATATAGAGAATTCTTGTTGTTCTATTATTGTTGTCCTTAAAGCACTGTTGTTAAAGGTGACTCACAAGGATAACCATGAAATTAACATGAATGCATTATACTAGTGTGTGCAAACTGCCATATCAATTCTCCTTAAAATTTTCAGTGGAAGATGGCATGATTCTGGAGTAGTGCTGCAAGCAAGGAGAAATATCTGAAGACAGCTCAAGTGTCGTGTGTTGCTTATCTCGGGATAATTGAATCCACCTTCTTTCGCCTTTCATTTTGGAGAGGTGAAGATTCTTTCTGAGATTAAGACACCAACATCTAATTACCTATGTGTGGACCAGGGAATTTTTTGTTTTGGGAAAAATATTAAAAGACAACAGAAGAAAGCAAAGATTGTGAGAAACATGAGGTCTAGTAAAAGAACAATTCTGCCCCCAATATCAAAAAGCTATGAGAAAAAATGGAGCTACAGGAATATTACACACATTACTTTTTCCAAGCATTAGGCAATATCCTGTATCTCCTACTGTGTGACTACTCTGTCTACTAATTTCCCTAGTTTTTCTGTATGAATTAAGAACATTTCTTTTAAAAAGTTTATTTTGTTCTTTTGAGAACATAGATTATGTATCCTGTTTTATAATGAATAATTACACATTCAGAAACAAGCAAGGCTCTAATATTAAAAAAAAAAATAGAGGATGTTTGCTAAGCTGCTTAACTGCTATTTTGCAGATCCCTGTTCTAGGTCAAAGAAATCGCAGCCAAGGCATAAATACGTTAAAAGCTAAGGTACCCACATACATTTAAAATAGCATAACAGCAAAATTCTTAAAAGCATATTTACCATTGGTGTGCATAATAATTCTCATGCCCTCTTAGTCAAAGCAGATAACTGTAAAAGGTAATTTGTTCTTAATTTATCCAGTTCTGGGGAGGAACAACCGCAAGTATCAGTATAGGTTGGGGACTGACCTGTTGAGGAGCAGTGCACATGAGAGAGACCAGGGGGTCCTGGTAGACAGCAGGATGACCATGAGCCAGCAATGTGCCCTTGTGGCCAAGAAGGCCAATAGCATCCTGGGGTGTATTAGAAGGGGAGTGGCTAGTAGGTCACAAAAGGTCCTTCTCCCCCTCCACTCTGCCCTGGTGAGACCTCACCTAGAATATTGTGTCCAGTTCTGGGCCCCTCAGTTCCAGAAGGACATAGAACTCCTTGAGAGAGTCCAGCGCAGGGCCACCAAGATGATGAAGGGAGTGGAACACCTTCCTTATGAGGAAAGGCTGAGGGAGCTGGATCTCTTTAGCTTGGAGAAAAGGAGACTGAGGTGTGACCTCATTGATGTTTATAAATATGTTAAGGCTGAGTGTCAGGAGGATGGAGCCAGGCTCTTCTCAGTGACAGCCAGTGATAGGACAAAGTGCATTGGTTCCAAGCTGGAACATAGAAAGTTCCATCTTAATATAAGGAGAAACTTTTTCACCATTAGGGTGACAGATCACTGACACGGGCTGCCCAGGGAGGTTGTGGAGTCTCCTTCCCTAGAGACATTCAAGACCAATATGGACACATTACACATTCCTGTGTGATCTAATCTAAGTGATCCTGCTCTGGCGGGGGGGTTGGACTAGATGATCTTTCAAGGTCCCTTCCAACTCCTAACATTCTGTGATTCTGTGATTTTGTGATTCAGTGGCTGACTGCTTAGAGATTTCATACAGGATATAGATGAAGTAGTTTTTTTCTACCCCTGAAACTCCTGATAGTACATTAAAACTGCTGATAGTACATTAAAAACCAGGCTACTGTGAGATGACAGAGATGAGAAGATTCTTAATCCCCTTCAGCTAAACAGATAACTTTGTATTCTTGCTTTGCTGGAATAGTTCACTATATGCTGTACAACTGCATGTAGGATAGGGAGTGATGAGTTACTGGTACTGTTTTCATTACTGGAGAAGTGAGCCCAGGTGAACCTCATGAGGTTCAACAAAGCCAAATGCAAGGTTCCACACTTGGGTTGAGACAGCCCCCATTATCCATTCAGGTTAGGAGATGATGTGCTGGAAAGCAGCCCTGAAGAAAAGGACTTGGAGGTAATTGTGGGTGATAAGCCTCACGTGAGCCATCAATGTATATTTTCAGCCCAGAAGGCCAAACACATCCTGGGCTGCATCAAAAGAAGTGTGTCCAGCAGATCAAGAGAGGTGTTTCTGCCTCCTTACTCTGCTTTGGTGAGACCTCAGCACAAGGACATTGACCTGTTGGATCATGTCCAGAGAAGGGCCACGAAAGTGATCCAAGGGCTGAAGCACCTCTCCTATGAGGACAGGCTGAGAGAGTTGGGCTTGTTCAGCCCAGAGAAGAGAAGGCTCCAATGGGACCTTATAGCAGCCTTCCAGTACCTGAAAGGAGCCTGTAAGAAAGCTGGGGAAGGACTGTTCACAAGGGCATGTAGTGATAGGATGATGGGTGATGGCTGTTAACTAGAAAATGGGAGATTTAGTTTGGATATTTGGAAAAAATTCTTCATTATGAGAGTGGTGGATCACAGGAACAGGTTGCCCAGATAGGTGGTGGAGGCCCCATCCCTGGAGATATTCAAGGTCAGGCTCAATGGAGCTCTGAGCAAGCTGATCTAGTGAAAATGTCCCTACTTAAAGCAAGGATTTGGCCTTTAAAGGTCCCTTCCAAACGAACACATTCTAGGATTCTATAACATCAACATGCTTCTTTCCAGCAAAGGACTTGGGATTCTGATGGTTCCCTGTATCCCCCATAAAAAAACAGAGGGGTACCAGGAGAGTAATAGTGTCATGAAGTCCAGGAGTGAGTACGAGGAACTGTGTGTTTAAAACTGCCCCGTCCTTGCTCACTGTGTTTGGTAGACATTGTCCATGTTTGCTAGTGTAGACAATAGTACCCACAGTATTAATCTGCAAAAACCACTTTGAAAAGGAGGTGGTTGTTCCAAACAATACTCATTCCAAAATAAGTGTGCAGTTGCTCATTTTCCATTTCTAAGTTTTGTTATTAGGTAAGAAAACATTGAAAATACATTCAGATGCACTACATACCTAACGAAGGAAATATATGACATTTGAAAAAAAAAAACAAACCAACAAACAACTAAGAAACCAAAGATCCATTTCTATGCTGGGTTTTACAGATTTTTCTCTTGAAACTGGAGTTATTGCATAGACTCCAAGCAGTAGATCTTCTGTTTGAAACAAATTAGCAGTTTATCTTTTCCATGTGCAGGAAACAGTTATAAATATTTTGAGAAATTATGTTCAGAGTGATAAAGCAATCACTAGAAAAAGCAAGAATTTCTATCCCATAGATCAATATATACTATTTAAAAGAGTATTTGTCATTCTAAAAAAAAACAATCTAAAAGACATAGTTCATAGAATCACATAGAATCACAGGCTGGTGATTTCCCAGCATTTCAGTTAACGCTGGAAAAATATGCAACACTATACAGTATTAAACCTCACAGAAAATAAGAATACAAGCTGGTAGTTACTCCCAGCAGAGTTTGATACCTTAATTATATTGAATAGTATTTTGTTTTGAGGATAACTTTACAGGAAGAAAAAATAATTATTTGTGCTAATTGCTGCTCAGCATATGTAAAGCTTCCACAATTTAGTCCCAAATATTTATTCATAACTCAGAGATTATATACATTTTAGAAATATTGAATTAATTTTAACACATTAGTAAGAAAACATTTTGAGAAATGAAAAAAAATTAATTTGGAGAACTGAATTTCTGAAATGAAAGTACTGTTTTGTAGATGGTTTTCTGTGTAATTATCATGTTTTCATCTTACAGGTAAAATGGAACAGTGAGATTCTTACAGCTGATTTCGATCATCCTGACAAAGTAAATGTGCCATGTGCACACACCACTTGGATTAATTCTGCAAGTAGATATCTTCAGGAAGGAGTTAGTTCATAGTGGTGTTTTTGGACAGAAATGTTTGAGGCAGAAGGGAATACAGATTGATGAGTTCTTTTAAAGCTTTTCTGTACATTTTGGTAGTTTTCATAATTCTAAGGAGCAGGAGTCTTTTCTACATAGCCCGAGAAATAGGTTTGTACAATGCTTTGAGTTTCAATGTTTGCCTCATCTAGAGTGTTATGTCATTGAGTGCTTGAGTTTCTATCCTCCTCAGCTCAACCTATTGTTAGAAGCACAAAAGCTCTAGCCATTCTAAGAATGTAGAAGAAGCAGCAATTTAAGAGATAGGATATAAATATGAATCATCAATGGATTTTTCAAGCAGCATTTAAACAAAAAGCATAGAATACAATTATACATCACATCTATTTAATTTCTTTGGCTTGTAATGAAGCCAGGAGTCGTTTTTGTGTTTCTGGAAGAGAATGGCTTACATCCCTGCCTCCTTAAATATCCTCCCAAATCAGAGGGTTCACATCTTTACTTATGAATATGCTTTTGTTCAATATTTGATTCCATATTATGGCACAACAATAACAACAACAGCAATGACACAGTATAACATTTGTACATATTTACACTATGGAATAGAAAGGTAAAAAAAGAGTTTTCCAGAATTTTCCACATCGTTTAATGGATGGTTTGTTCTCAGCTCACCCTTGGGCTATGCCAGTGGGATCTTGCCAGTGGGATCTTTCTAATCCTTAGGCTTCACTCTGCTACACCATACACCAAGACTGCAGGCACTCCATCATTGCAGATGAGCCTGGCTCCCAATCCTCCAGTGGATGTCTCCACTGGTAGCTGTGTTGTGGTTCTGGTAATTGCCTCCTGCAGGACCTCAGTCAGACCTGACAGTCCCATACATGTGTCTTGAAGACAGCACTGTATGTCAGTTAACATTAAACACCCGTGTTTCTGCTAGTTAATTCCTCCAGTACATCTCATCAGCTGTCTGCACCGCTCTGTATGCTTCACAGTTAGATGTCCTTAAATATTTGATGCACCATAGGAAATTTTTTCCAGACCTTCAATTGCTGCTGTAAAGGACACAGACTTCTTTTTTGGTCTGTGCCATATCTGCTAACTTCTCATGGATATCTTAGCTGTTCTTTTATATAATTTCAATATCTGAATCTAGTCCTTGGTCTCCGCTGACACCACAACATTATAATAATAGCTTACATGAAGTGCAGTATGCATTTGACCCTTATTCTAAATCTGGAACACAAACCCATTTGTAATTAAAGAAAAAATATGACAATGTTCATGAAAAATTAACTTCCCTTCCACCACACACAGCACAGGGAAGAATGTGTCTTGAAGTCTGGTGAAATCAGTGTTGGATGAAAAAGAAGCCATGCATGCAAGATACATTTTTGTAAGTATCTCTGCACACGAAAATATACTGGCCCTTCCTCTGTGTCCTAACAATAAAAAAAGCAAAACCAGAAGTCCAGTAGAGTAACAAGCTTATCCTTCTATGCAAAAAAAAAGATTATTAGAAAACCTCACCGGGTGAAGATACAATCTTGGAACCCATGAGTCCACAGAAGTCTCTGTGAAGCAAAGACTCATTTACTGGATCACCCACACAGCCCCATTATTATGCTAGTGATGTACTGTTTATAGAAGAGGATGATCTGCTTCAACATGTCTGGTGAGTGTAATTTTTAGGAAATTACCCTGATTTCTTCACCTGATTTTGTTCAACTATTACTTTTTTTTTTTTTTTTAACTGTCACAGCCCACAGACAGGAGATATCTGGATATAAAGCTTTTCAGCTAAGTAACTGTGCTATGGTGATGAAAAGAGCGGGACCACAGGTTTTCTTCACCAATCTGCAAGTTATGCACACTTTATATGATACAGCCAGAGTATTCTTTTAGAGGACTAGAATAAGATTTTAGCTCAACATCTCTGAGTGCTACAGTTAATAAATTTTATGCAAAACCTTTGTTGTTCATGTAGTAAACATCAGGATAGAACCAGCAAAGTCCTTTCTGTTATATTTAAAATGCAGCTTTTATTAATTTTAGGGTTAAATTTGGGATATAAAGACTGAGGCTTCAAAATACTCTGGTACTAAATCACTTAGAGTAAAACCATTTTAAAACTTTTGTATCAAACATTTCTTCATGTCCTAGGAATTCATTGTTATGCTTATCTGCAGGTATCAAATTACAAACTTATGAGTCAGAGATAAAAATATATATGACAAGGCATTGGATACACACATTCTAATAAGTTTGGAATAACTGTAACCTTCTGTAGTTTCTCTTTCTTTTCTCTTTAAGAGACAGATACCCTCTAACGAGGAAAAAATCTTCAGCTTGTTCCAGTTCCTAAAAATTTCTAACGTTAGAAGTTCTCTTAGATAATGGCATATTGCAGCAGTAAAGGTATGTGTACTTTTCATAAGTGCAGAATAACTTGGAACACTGGGTAAAAATTGATATTTTTCTGTTTTATTCAAAGACTTGTATTTTGAATTGGACCTTTCAATATTTAACTAACTTGCAAGGCTCATTTCATCTGGAAAATATTGTATGGGTTTGGAAAAAAAAGAAAGGAAATCCAATATTTGGGGTTTATTTCCAATACTCCCTCAGTTAACATTTTAAAAGGTTCTGCTTCTAGGAATTATTTAGTACATTAATTAATATAGAATATTTTTAGTGTCAAAGTAAAAAAAAAAGAAACCCACCATTTGCATTTTTACCATTCTGGGCATAATTATTTATTTGTTTAACATAAAATATAATAAATCTTTTAGACATCCTTCATGCTTGAATATAAGCATCCTATTAAATATTTACTGAAGTAACACTTGAACATTAAGCAATATCCAGCAATCATAAGAGTAAATTCCATTTCTTACTTTTGTCCATTTTTTATTCTTTGAAATACAGGATTTCTGCATCTCATTAAAAAAAAAAATTATTGGACACATAAAATGTATTTTTACATATATTTTCTGAGAAGTTTACAACTAATTATTTTAGGAACCTAATAACCAATATACTAATTTTTTCCTCCTTTTATTATATCTCAATATACATTTTTTTTAAAAGAGCAATTACCGGTTTTTTGCATTCTATGGCAATTATCACCTATTCCTCTGATGTCATTTACCTGTGTAAGCCATCTCAAACACCTGTGTTGTATTTGTGTGTTGAGATTGCTTTAATGAATATTCAGAGATTTTATGTGAAATAATTCCCTCTTTTGGCTGTTCTAAGAGGAAATAATTTCATAATAATGACAATAAACATAGAATAAATTAAATGTGGTTTATTACTGTTCTGCTCATATTTTTCAAGTTGAGTATGCTGTATTGTTACAGCAAAAGAGAAAAATAATTTAAATGCCACAGTTAACACTATACAAAAAATATTAAAGCTTTCATATTATTTCCAACCCAATAAATTCAGTTGTGTTTTGTTACAGAGGGGTTGGACTAGATAATATTTGAAGGTCCCTTCCAGCTTGTAACTTTCTGTGATTCTGTGATACAGTTATGTTTGCCACAATAAGTGGCATAGCATTTAAGGAAATGACAAAATGGGGATATAATCAATGTTTCAGTATTTCAGGTATACCAGGAAAGCATTCGTATACTTTAACTTTGACTATGAGCTTTAAACTTACATGGGAAAGTCAATGATTTGGAAAAGCAAAGCCTTGAAAAGTAGAGAATGATGCATTAAGGTGCTTAGTATGACCATTTTGAAATCAAGATAAATCGTTCAACAATACATAGTTGTACTGGTGTTAAATTCATCACACATCTGGTAAAATCAAGCTGTACAGTTTTGAACTATGTCTAATGCAAACATTATTAATGTGAACACTATGGACTACTATAATAAGATTATATGACAGATTTGAATGCATAGTCCCTACATTAATATTAGAATAATTAAAAAAAAAAAGAAAACAAAACGACCTACACTCTTAAGCTTTGTATCTTCATTGTGTTATCACAATAGTGCATCAAGACTAATGAACCAAGGAAAGGACACTTTTTTCATACATATAACTAAGAGATAGAACTCGTTGAAAATATTTAGAAAAAAAAATACAAAACTGGTTTTATTTGGAATGCCTTGAATTTCATTTGACAAAAATACTGTTCTTGTAGTTGTTGGAACATCTATTGACTTTACTGAATAATACTGTGTCATACAATGCCATAGCAGAGCTCTAGTATTAAAGTATTAGGTAAATGGAAGAAAACAGAGATTTGGATTCAGTTGAAGAGAGGTGAGAAGATGGGACTGGAGATAATGTGATAACACAGGTGAAGGCTCTAAGAGGTCTCAATTACTGAGAACAGTCAATAGCAAAACTCAATAAAATTAATTAGGGAAAATAAAAAGCACATGTGCATCATCTGGCAGCTTTGCACAGCTGCTGCAGGCTCCTCTTGTTGATTAGAAAATGAACATACAAACAGCAGGTATTTGCCACTGAAAAAAGGGAAGATGCCTTTCTCTCCTAATTTGCGTCATTTATAGTTTGCCACCCCAGCTGGTAGCTGAGATATACTACTGCACTATTTCTGCAAGTTTCCCTCTGACCTTTGATGCTTTGTATTCTATTAACTATCTTGCTCTCAGATGCATCAAGAAATTAACTGAATTGCCTGACTGAAATGAGGGACAAAAGTAATACTAGCATGATGAGTGCTGTCACTTATTCTCTGAGAATTGCAACCATTTCCCTTGCATCCACTATTCCTTGGCTTTTCTGTATGGTTCTAAAAAAAATTTTATTTTTTTTTCCCTCAGGACAGAATGTCTCGTTACATCCCAGACACTTTTATGCCTTTGAGCTCTACACAAATTAGCAGCTTTGTAAGTCTACATGATAGCTCCTTATCTTGGTTTCAGCTGAGATAGAGTTAATTTGCTTTCTAGTACCTGATATAGTATGTGTTTCAGATTTTGTATGAGAATAATATTGATAACACACTGATGACTTCAGTTGTTGCTCTGTAGTTGTAGAGCCTAGAGTAAGCCAAGGACTTTCCAGCTTCTCACACCCTGCCAGGTGCACAAGGAGCTGGGAGAGCTCAGCCAGGACAGCTGGCCCAGACTGGCCAGAGGGATATTCCTGACCATACAACATCAGAATCCTTATATTTAACTGGGGAAGTGAGCTGGGACGTGGAATGACTGCTTGAAAATAGGCTGTGGTTAGCAACTGTGTTTGTATTATTATTGTTGTTGTTGTTACCTTCTTCCTTTGTTATCCTATTAAACTGTCTTTATTTCAATTCACAAGATGTATTTTCCATTCTCCTCCCTACCTCCTTTTGAAGGGAGGAATGAGAGAGCAGCTGCATAAACTAAAACCTCAATTAATCACTGCTGGGCTTGAAAACTGGTTCCTTTCTTCCTATACCCTCCTGATTTCTTGCAAATAGCATACTAGCATCTTCCAGAGTTGGAACTTGTGTCTGGCTCATGAACAATTCCAGTGTATGTCAGATAATCAGAACAAATTAACTATATGCATAATTTAGTGTTAACTCATGTGTTAAATGTGAGAAACTAAAGAAATTAAATATGCAAAATTGTTTAATTATCTTTGTCTTGTACTGGCTGACCTATCTAGTCATCTGATAGCTGAGCAAGGCAACACAAAATGTAAAACTACCTAACAAGTACTGCCTGGATAGTTTTTCTTCATCCATTTTTTGGATGTAGGCAGTAACACAACCCAAGGAGACAAGGTTATTGTAATAGACTGGCTTGGCTTGAGCATTGGAACTGTGGTTAAACACTTTCTGTGTTTATGTGTGTGTGTGTGTGTGCATGCAGCTTAGCAGCTTACTAAGTTCAAGATGTGCATGTGATAAATGAATAGGGGAGTCATGGATTTTGTCTCTTCAGCCTAAAAAATTTGTAATGGTAATAAAATTACATTGAAGCTACTGCCTCACTGAGGATTTAAGTGGCATCTATAATTTTGCATTTCTCAATAGTTATAAAGTTCAGTAACATCTCTAACTGCTGATTTGCTTTTGTGATGAAAGCTGCATAGAAGGATTATTTATTGCCTGGGAGTACTGTGCTGTTATCCCTTTTGCTCTTCAAACCTTGCCAGGCTAATTAATACTACTTATCTCTAAGAAATGTAGTTCTTATCCCTAAATAAATGTGGTCTTACAGCAGCTTCCAACACACCAGTTATTCTAGGATACCAGTATGATTCCATTATATATGGATAAGTGCAGACTTTGCTCTACTTATCAAACTCAGAAACTTGTTACACAAAGCATCAATAATACTTTAACATTTTGATTTTTGCCTTCTACTTCATTTTTTTCTATCTTATCCTTTTTTTAGTAAAATGGCTACTCAACAGAGGTGAAAGGAAAAAAATCTAAAGTATGTGTGGTGAAAGTAAAATAAAGGCATTTATTATTTCAGAAATGCTATTGTCATTTTCTGCTCACAAATGGGTTCAAACTGATGAGAAATTATTCAAATAGTTGATTGGAGGGGAAAGGGGATCTACAGAATTCAGATCATGAATAGGAACTAATAATCAGCTTCACACAGATGCTGCTCAACCCAGTGACCTGGATTTTCAGATGTCACATGGGTCTTCTAGACCTATTTGAACATGGATCTGTCTTAATAATTCATTACTGCCTCTCTAAACACTACAACTTTTATGCAATACTAAGAAACCCCGTTGTAGTGATCCATATGCCACAATCTTACATAAAGAAATGTACATCTACCCAACTTGTCCTTTCTCCAGGTCCTATAACTATGAATACTTTCTCTAACAGTAGATGATCTTATGATCTCATGTTAGTACTGTCACTGTCATGCTACAGTAGTACTGAATTTAGGAAACAAAAAAAATAAATTTTATTTTGGTACCTTATAAATAATGAGTAAACAAAGTTTTACATTGTTAGAATTTAAGGATAAAATTACTGTCTTACACAGGCACACCACTGCAATTTTCAGAAATGGTTCTGTGTCTTTTCTCTTTTAGACCCTCTTTTACAGGTTCGCACTCAGCTCAAAAGTCTGAATTACAGCATTGCTTACAAATTACAAATAGAGATTCATCTTAAAACATCACAATCTCAACTGAAAGCCATATTTTACTTACATACAAAAACAGTCTGATCCACAATTTTTCTCAATGTGTAAGCTCAGATAATTAATTCTATGTAATTAATTATTAAAGTTCACATTGGATCAATAATTTTAGAAAGCATTTCATATTAATTGAGTACTAACTATATTTAAGAGCTGTTTCTTATAGCACCAATCACTGCAAAAGTTCAGAATATACCATTCACTGCCCATATTGCTAATTCCAAATGTTTTTAAAGTAATTTACAGCAGTGACCTTTTGCATACCTTTAGGGTTTAGGTAAAAGTATCTAGCTAAGGAAAAAAAAATTCCTTGTGAGTTTTTCCACTGATAATGAACAACTAAGGGAATGGCAGCCCAGACTCTGCAATAAAAGTGCATTTAGTTTTGAGAAGTGATGACACTGACATTTTATCCTATTTTTTAATGTAAGTGTTATTTAAGGCTACAAGTATACAAATTTAATAGTTGTTACAAAACCAGAAAATATTGACTTTAAGTTTATTTATATCTTTTTCTCCCCATCACCATAATTTCAACGTGTTTGTTTTGGGGTTTTTTTGTCCTGATGGAAACTGAAGAAAGACAATTTCTTCCTAAGTATAACAGAACATATGGTCCATCTCACTCAATTTTAGCATATATATTTAGGTCAATTAGTTTATTGATACATCGAGCTTCATATAAATTCAATAGAGGGAGCTAGGTGCATCCATTTATAGAATTTAAAGGGATTACTTTTCTCCTGAATGTATTTCTCACTTCATTTACTAAAGTGAGGATGGCTAATATTCCCTCATAAGAAGAAGAGCAATTTGCCATTTTTAAAATAAAACATTAATGTTCCCTTATAAAATCATTTCTTTGTTATTAGGACCTTTTTCTAAGAATTTTCTTCTGAAATAAACAATTTGACATGTCTTTGCTCACACACTTCTATATTCTGCATCTGTTCTGAAAGCATTTTAAAACCATAAAGACTACTCATTGTTTTGAAGGACCAACTTATAAAGAAAATTAAAAAGCTTTTACACATTTTCTATATCTGTAGCTGATTTGATATATGATTGCAGGCAAAAATACATCTCTGCGTGCAAAATATGAACACTCAACAAGATTTATATTACCTTTTTCTTCTATCTCCTAAAATTACTTACATTCCATTTATCTGGAACTGTTCCAGAGATGAATACAACATTTCTGAAAATATCACTTAAAAATATGTGTATGGTAAATTGCTGAAAATTTCCTCTGTAGCCATAGGCAGCGTGTTAGTTGCCTTGCTGTGGATGGTAGCTGCATGGTTAGGAAGAGATGTTCATGGTGTTGGTAGTGTAGGCTGGCATGATTAGGTAACTAAAATAGAAGAAAACCAAATTTTAAATTTTTACTAAAGACCAATTCTTCAAACTTCAAGCTAAGTATAGACAACTGACATAAGCAAGGATAGGACAATTAGAGCATCCATGTGGTTAGAGTCTTGCTTTTTGGACTAAGAGGATAGTCTTTATGGTGGCCTTGTAAATTCTGAGGTTATGTGGGAAGAAGTGGAATAGAGTTGATATGACAAACTGGGAAAATAAACCTTTTCCTGTATTTTCCACTAAAGAAAAAGAACCCACTAGCTGTACTTTCATTTCAGCATCATTGGCTGCTTTAAGAAGCCAGATAGTATTTTTTTTTTTTCTGTGTTGGAATAGATGCGCCTTCAGTAGCTGCCAAGACGTTATGAATATGCACATCTGATGGCAAATATAGCATCTCACCCACCACAAAGGGGGCTTAAACAGTGCGAATAGTATTGACACCTGTAGGCTGATATATGACACGTTATACTACAAATAGAATTGTTGCCAACAGACATTATGCTACTACATCCAACTCAACCAAAAGAGCTTTAGAACTGGTCGAGGGATGACTTTTTTTAAATAAATCAGCAGTTTTGGGTCACCTAAATTATATCAAGATTTAGAAAAAAAAATTAAAAAAAGAAATTAATTGCTTGTTAACAAATCAAAATAATATTTTTTAAAAATTTTAATTTTTTATTCACTTGCATAACTAGATGATAACTAGATGAAAAATGTAGTATGATGGTATTATGATCCACAGAGCAAATTACAGGATGAATCATCTTCTAGTTTATATTTGATTGGAACTTGTAATGTTTCTATGGATGTTAAAGCCTAGTGTTTGTTTTGTTTAACTTTAGAGATAACTGCCTTTTCAGAAGGAATATTTATCTGAATGAGTTGTATTAGCTTCTTTCAATTTCTTGTTCTCTGAAGACAAAGGTCACGACAGAAGGAAGGAATTTTAAGTAAATATTTTTGTACATATAGAAAGATAAATACCTTTCCTTTGGTTGGAGTCTTATTTCTAAAAATATAGGATAAATCAAGATTTTCAGAAGGCAGAGACTTCTTTATGCAGTCCACCTTAGTTGTCTACCTTTGCAGCATTTACTACCTTCTGAAATGTTGAAAAAATATTTTTATCTTTATTTTGGGCTACACTTTAATTATTTTGACTTCTACCTCTGTATGCAGAGCCCTGTATTATTCATAGTGTTTGGTTGTCAAGCTTAAAACCACATAGAAAAAGAACTCATTAGAAAAATTTACAAGGAATGCCATTTTTTACAATACAATTTCTATTTATGGTGAAAGGGTCCTTTACTGGCCTGAAGTGCGACAATAATTTACCAATAATTTGAGGTTCAATAAAATCAAGTGTAGGGTCTTGCACCTGGGAAGGAACAAGCGCAGGTGTCAGTACAGGCTGGGGGATGACCTGCTGGAGTCGGCCATGAGCCAGCGGTGTGCCCTGGTGACCAACAAAGCCAAAGGGATCCTGAGGTGCATTAAGAGGAGCATAGCCAGCAGGTCGAAGGAGGTGATCCTCCCCCTCTACTCTGCCCTGGTCAGGCCTCACCTGGAATCCTGTGTCCAGTTCTGGGTTCCCTGGTACAAAACAGACATGGATCTCCTGGAGAGAGTCCAGTGGAGGCCGCAAAGATGATGAAGGGCCTGGAGCATCTCCCCTATGAGGAAAGGCTGAGTGAGCTGGGGCTGTTCAGCCTTGAGAAAAGAGTCCTGAGAGGGGGTCTCATCAATGTTTATAAATATCTGAAGTTTGGGAGGCAAAGGGAGATGGCCAACCTCTTCTCAGTGGTCTGTGGGGACAGGAGAAGGGTCAATGGTCACAATTTGGATCACAGGAGGTTCTACACATATATCAGAAAGAACGTCTTCACGGTTAGGGCTAAAGAGCACTGGAACAGGCTGCCCAAGGAGTCTGCGGAGTCTCCTTCTCTGGAGATATCCAAGACCTGTCTGGAAGCCTACCTGTGTGACCTGCTCTAGGGAACCTGCTTTGGCAGGTGGTTGGATTTGATGATGTCTCGAGGTCCCTTCCAACCCCTACAATTCTGTGATTCTGTGAATTCAACATTAGGTGTCAATATGTAATTTTTATGCAATGCGTGATTTCACATATGTTTGCATTATTTATCAGTGCTATATATCCTTTCATTTGTTTAGTATTGTTCAGTGATATAAATCAGTAGTTCTTAAGTGTTAAGCTGCTACTAAAGGAAATAGGATCATGTGCATAGCTATATATATATGGTTTATATATATCAAAATATATATGGTTTATGTAAGCAAAGTATCTATAGCAGTGTCCTGGTTCTTTGCCAGAGTATGAACTTGTTCACAAGACTCTAGTTTACTCTTCTAACAGTAGCAATATTGTTATTCTTCCTGTCTTTCATGAAGGTGCTCATAACCTCGACTAAACTCAAATTTTTTAAAGTGCTGACAGAATAAGATTTTTTAAAATTATTAATAAAAGTGGGGAAAAAAAGGCAATTATTACACAGGAGACATTTCAGTGTCTAAAATATTCCTATGCGATCTGGAAAGGATGATCAAATTTTATTTTTTTTCACAGTAATTAGGCACAACCTGTAATCACAGGGAGAATTATTTATCAGAAACTGAAGTTATTAGTTAATTATAAAACATTGGAACTTTTTATAATTCAGGAAAAGCTTTCACATTATCTTCAGTTTGCAAGACTAATGCTAATTACTTTGCGGATTATTAGCTATTAAGTATGTCCTACATTCAGTATAAGTGAATAGAAATTAGTCTTATATTTAGGAAATAAATAAACTGCATTTTTTTCACAGACTGCTTTAACTCCCACATACTTACACAGTCATGGCACTCGAAGCAGCCGTTACAATATCTTTTGCATTTATAAGAGTATGAAAATACATATCACATAATGTTATAAGGCAAAATGAAGTGACTTTGGCTCAATGCATATACAACAGTAAGCCCTGTAATAGGCAGTGGACAGGCTCTTGCTAGTCTGACTGACAGCTGCTTGTGTACTATTTATACTCTTAGTAATTTACTCCTGACAAGTGCTACTGTCATCCGTAGGATGGCAAGTAAACTAGCTGCAGTAATAAGAAAACTTATTTACATGTAAGAGACTTAGTTTCTTGTTATTCCTTTGGCTTTTCTCTGTTTCATTATGAATGAGTATGTTATTTTGAAAGTATGCAGGTTTCCAGCTGTCATGCACAGATATTCTCGGACATGTCCTATCACATTCTCAAAACACCTCAAGTTCCCATAAGGGCAAGTAATATAAAGCAGCCTTCTCTTGTTGGATAACTGGCTGTAGGAGTGAGAACCATCCTTGAATACCAGTTTTCAGATCCATAAAGCAATAGCCATGATACATGCTAGGGGTGAGAGGATGAGAGAAAAGAGGCAGTGTGAAGCAAATAATCTGAGAACTGATTTTATAAATAAAACAAAGAGAAAAAAGAAAATAAAAATCCAGACAATGGTGTAGCTACCCCTCCCCACCCCCCAACCTGGTGTGTTCATTTGAGAGCGGAATCATTTTTATACTTTTGCATCTCCAGTGGAATACATATGACAAGTATCAGCTGATAGTGATTTTTCTGATATCCACAGCAGTTCAAATTTTGTCATTTTAAGCTATATTTATATATAACTGATGCCCACACAAAGTTGAAGAGAGTAAGAAGTAGTGTTTCCACATGTAAAGTAAGCCCTCAAGTTCACACAAGACCACAAATGAAAAATAATCATACGATTACGGCATAACATCACCGTTGAGTGAGGTTAGGTTGCATAGACAACTTCACAATGCTTTACTATTCCTCTGGGTACTCTGCCTTATAATTTGTGTCTAATTATAATATATTCAGATAACCATTTTGGGTGATAGAGTTAGTTGGTTTGAGGTTTTTTGTTTGGTTGGTTGTTTTTTTTTCCTTATGATCTAAATCATTTAAACTCTGATACAGGCTCTTACACACATCTACAATAGAGGTTTTCTTCTGGAGTTTTTTTTTTTCTTCAAGTCTGATCTCCCTCTGATAACACAGAGATGGTTATTATTTTTTCCTCCAGAGCTTCTTTTTTTTGTTTCTCTTTTCCCATTATTACCTGACTTGAGCATGTCTTTGCTCCTCTGGGCTTCTGTAACAAGAAGCCTAGAGGCTTGCTGTAGAACACTTAGCCTCTGAATCTGACCTTTCACACACGGGATGAATTTCTTATAAGAACTCTCTCTTCTAACAGGGATAGTCAGTCAGGTACAGAGTTATAACTTATGCTAAAAAAAAAAAATGAAATTGCTCTACATTTTCTCCTGACTAAAGCAGGCTGCTGTTTTTATCTCAGTGGGATTTAATACCAGCAAGGGAGATTGCAAGACTTAACGTTTGTGCACCACATACAAATAGACTGGTGGGGGAATAAAAGTTAAAAAAGAAAAAGTTGTATCTGGAATTTAATCAGATGATTAATGGTTATATTTAAGAAAGGATTGTAAGGTTGTTTTGGGTTTTTTTACTGTACATGCATGATACACAGACATGGAAATTACCTTCAATCAGGCAAATTACTATGTGCCTGCTACTGTAATAATGTCTAAACATCTCTATTGACTCCATAGTCTTTACAGTAAGTAAAATGAGGGTTTTTTTGGTTGAGTCTGGGAAGGGAATGTTTCTTTTCTCTCAAATGTAGAGTGTAATAGGTTTTATTCTATGGAAAAAAGTGTCAGGGTTTGGATTTTGTGCCTAAGGCTTTTTCCTCCAAGCCAATGTGACCTAACCTAAACGGCATACGGGGAACAAACTCCAATCTCTTCTGAAACTTGAAACTTGTCTATGTGCTGGCAGACTGCTAGCTGGCACAAATCTAAACCATATTTCCTGACAGCTAAAGAATACATTCAAACACAGGCTCATGGTTGAGTTGAATGCTGTGACTTAGCTAGGCTTTCAGCACAGATATCATTAATCAATCTGTAAATGAATCTCACCGTTTAAGCAAAGGTGCAGCAGCTAGTACCAGAGCACTCCCTCAGGTTAAATTGCTTTTCAACATCAGAGTTAAAAACAGCATATAAACTGCAAGAAGGTTCACACTAACAAGGAGGAAGCCTTAAGTGATGCTGCTGTGATTCCCTCCACAATGGGAAGACTTTTCTTCTCATTTACAGAAACATAGCAGTACAGAACAGGGGGATTTGACACTATTTTTTACCGAAGTCCACTTTGCTTAGTATGATGCAGTGTGTTAGAAAACACTGCAGAAATAGTCCTTTAAACTGTGTTTTTCTTTGTTACATGGGAATATGGCAGTATGTTGCAGCTGCTCCCTAAAAACCAAGAATATTATTTCCAAATATGCTGTCTCTTAAAGCAATATCTAGGCCTTTGACATTGCCATTATCATCCTCTGTTGAGAAAACAGTACTATATTTTCCTCAAATAGTGACCTTCAGAGAGGGATCATTGTGTCCTGTAGTAGTAGGAGAATCACAGAAACACATCAGATTTTAAAATGAAGGCGGAAGCCCTACAGAGAGAGTTATGAAAAAAGAGACTGACTGTGATGTAATGCACAGGACCACTAGCTAGGAAGTCATGTACTTCAGTTTTTGTTTCCTCAAAATGTCATTGGACAGATACTGAGGAAGATACAAAAATTATGGAAAAGAGAGGAAATGCTTGCTGTTTCCCACCAATGTGCAAAATATTTAGTACTTTAGCTGAAATCTATGGGTTTACACAAATTACAGCTGAAGATGGTAAGACTAGAAGCAAATGTCATGGTTTTGCCAAGTGCATCTGTTTGTTCCCTTCCTTGAGTGATGATGTTTCAGAAGATCTTAAACTTGTACCGAAAAAAGCAATACCCTTGACTGAGTCTGATGATAGTTAAAACACATACACTCTACTTGATCAGGAATTTTTTGTCTTGGGAAACATTTCTGACAAGTTTGAGGTTTTTCAAAAAGGAAAAAAAAAAAACCACCATATCATATAACAGCAGTGTCACCATAACTTAATGTAGGATGTGATATAAACTATCATGAGTTGTATGATCAAGACACAGAAGTTAAAAGTTCACCGACAGATATTTTCATAGCTCTATGTGTCATTGGCAATATGAATTATTATCTCTCCGTTAAAGAGAAGCTTATTGTTTTTTTCTGCAAAGTTATTCCATCTTTAAATGTAAAATATATTAACTTCACTTCTTAAGGGATATTCTCAAAGGTTCCAAGAAAAACTCTTCATTTAGAATAAAATATCCAAAATTAAAAAATGAAGACTTCATTATAATTTTTACACACCTTATAGGCCAAACAATCCACATTATCCATATCCCAGGCAAATGCCTAAAACCAGCTTACAGAGTATAAAATCAGCACTTCATTCAGTTTTGTATATTGAGCTTTGCCTCTTATACTTTATATTAAAATCATGTTTGATATAAAATCACCTACTGTGTTGGCTCCCATAGAAAAGACTTAGGCTATTCACTAGACAGAGACTTGAGAAACCAACCATACCTTCAAAATCAAACAACAGTTCAGTGAGATTTTGAAAATCAACAATTTGGATTTTTCACTTACAATAAAAACTAGGTGCATTTTCTGGTTTTGGAGATCTTGCTCCTTATACTTATCTACTGACATGTATAGAAATAATTTTTAACATCATGATTTCATTTTGCAATCAATTGGCACACTGTAGAAAGATTAAAAATATGTATAATGTAAATATGTATATGAATAGGTTTTCTTCTCTGAGACACTGATTCTTTATATTGCTTTGCTAAACATAGTATAAGGAGCACTAAAGAACTCTAGTCCAGAACGTGACTGCAAAAAGAAAAAGACTCTGGGGAAATCATGGTCTTTATTGTATTTCTAAACCTTTTTTATTCTCTATCTATAAGTCTGTTTTTTAGGTATAGAATTTTTTTTCTTTTCCACAGTCTATATGACATTTGGTGATCTCTGCATAACAGTGTATTACAGTGCAGTGTAGATTCTGATTTCTTTCAATAAACTCAAGGTCTACTTATCAAGCTATTGCTATGATTTTGCTATTCCTGCTCTGCTTTAAAATCTCTCCAGAAATATTCTGTGTTCAATTAGGCCAAATTAATAGCTTTTTTAAAGATAGTTAGCAATCCACATATTGTATTTTATTCTGCAAGACAGAACAGAATACCTGAATACCCTTCATAGGTCACTTGAGATTCAGATTCCCACAGACTTAAACATTATTGTTCACCCTATCTTGTTTTAAACTCCCTAGTAGAACTGTTACTGCATTCAGCTTGAGGGAATGATGCATTTCCACACTGGGTAAAAACCTTTTATATACTATTTGAATAGATCTTTTTCTTGTAAGAAATACAAAATATTTTAGGCTGATTGTTGATGAAAAGAAGAAAATATCCATATTAGAAGCATTTGTTTTTTATGATTTTGGAGTAAATTATGAAATTAGTTGCTTGCTTGGTATCACTACTAAATATCATTTAGTAGTTTTCCTCTGTTTGAGTAGATTACAGAATTTTTCACTTAACAGTAGAAATATTAAAGCATTTTATTACCAGTATGAAAGAGAAAAAGATTTATCATCATCATGTTGAACTTGTTCTCTTAATTGTTTCAACTTTCAATAATTCAATTATAGTTAAAATTTAAATACTTTATATTCTCCCACAATATACAAGGGGGAAAATAATTATTACTGGGAAGGGGGATGAAAGAAAAAGCACATCCAAAGATGACTCCCTGAGAAATTTCTGAGTCAGAATCATTATTCATAGAATCAGAATAACTTGGGTTGGAAGAGACCTTCAAGATCATCAAGTCCAACCACAGCCTGACACTGCCTAGTCCCCCTGTAGATCATGTCCTTCAGCAAAACATCTACAAGCCTTACAAATACCTCCAGGGATGGTGACTCCACCACTTCCCTGCGCAGCCTGTTCCAATGCCTGACAACCCTTTCAGTAAAGAAATTCTTCCTGATGTCTAACCTAAATCTCCCCTAGTGCAGTTTTAAGCCATAAACTTTGCTTCAACTAAATATTGGTGCTGAGTAGAAAAATTTACCTAGGATTCTTATTAGCAGGACCTTTCATAATTATTATTTTTTCCTCTTCAATGTATCTGAAAGTGGAATCTTCTGGATGAAATAAAGAAATTAAGAAATCAGACATGCTTCAATGGAGAATGAGATTCCATAACGTAAGCGATCCAAATTTCTCTTTGAATGTAAGTTCTAGCCTCCATCAAAATACAGGCTATAAAATGTGTAGTTTATCACAAAAATATTTAAGCAGATTTAATTTCTGTGCATAATAATGCTCTCATATCAATATATATTTGGAACTTAAAAAAATCCACAACAAAACCAGAATGTACAATGAATAAATGAGTCTAGAGTAAATTAGTAGTAAGTAATCACAGAATCACACAGAATCTCAGAATATTAGGAGCTGGAAGAGACCTTGAAAAATCACTCAGTCCAACCCCCCTGCCCAAGCAGGATCATCTAGAGAAGATGTCTGACAAGCTAGATGTCAGTCACCATTAAAAGGTATTATCTATGAAAAAAAAAAAGAAAAAGGAGGTTATTAGGCAAATTTTTAATTGGCATGTATATTTGAAAGAAAAGCAAAATAACTCCCACTTTCACTTGACATAGAAACTTTGATGTGACCTTTCTTTCTGTTTTAAGTTTGATAGTGCGTTCTACAATAAAATTATTTTCCAGATGGCCAGAATAATATGAAAGATATAGGGTACAAAGCTGTTTAGAGAATTCTTTATTGCACCTGAGAAGATGAGAGAGCAGACAGATGACATTTCTACTGCCATGATAACATCTGTTTTTTTCCCCAGTACTACTTCAACAGGCTTTTTTTTTATGCCACTGCTACTAACTTCTCAATTCTTTAAAAAGAAAAACCTGTGATGTGAATTTACTGCCCAGATCGGCTTATGTCATCCTCAATTTCTACAGTAATTTACCACTACTCCCAATATTTATTAATTTCCTCTTACTAGTGCATTTTTTTAGTTTCTGGAAAAATAGTTTTTGCTTCTTTTAGTGTTCTACAAGGATGAGAGTATTGCTTTTATTACTTAAACCATCTTGTTTGAAGCTTCTGTTCTTTAAGCTATTTTCTTACTTGTAAACCATCAGTGTATGGAATAAAGGGCAGTACAGTATGAATGTTTTGATTTGGTCCAGAGAAAGGCAGTGAGACAAAGTATTACCTTTCAAAGTCATGTTCATTCTAACATTTTTTGTGTACCCTTTCACTGTCTTCATATTTATGTAGTAATTGGTTGATAAAACTCCCCCGGGGTTTCTATTGCAACATGAGCACTTTGAAAATCAGAAACACTTATCAGATGGTCCTTCTCACGTGACTTTATGCACCTAAATTGAAACTAAAATAAACTAGAGAAATACCTTGGAATGTGTAAATCACTCTGGTCTCTCTGTTTAATCTACTGACAAGAAAACAGCTTTTATGCAGGGGTGCCATCCTGGGCACTTATTTTGGGATAAAAAAATAAACCAAACAAAAATGCCCTTTCTAGAGATAGGCCTTTTCTCTGCTTGTTAAGAAAGGAATCTGGTATTTCTAGCTCAAAACCAAATGTTTGACTTAGGATATCTGAAAGATATTAATTATGTCTCAAGTTATTTAGCTTTATGCTTTCCCTTTTTAATTCATTGGCTTATTTTTTTAAAGTTTTATTGCAATTTCTGAGAAGTCATTTGTAGCTGCAGCTGATACATATTGTGCAGCTGAGGTTTACATATTTTTGTAAGAGTAAAACTGGTTAAAAAATATGATAACAACTTCACTGACAGTTTGATTTTAAAAGCCTGTTCAGAAGGAAAAATAATTTGAATGATTTCTAAATTTCTTCAGTGAATTATTTTATCTGTCAGTAGCATAGGCAATTCTCGATTGATATTGTTTTCTTTGGTTCTTTTTAATTTCATTAAAAAAGTTTTGAATATATTTTATTTGATAGATATAACACATAAAATCATAACATGATAACAGCATAATCTGAGTTCATAATGATTAGTGAAGTTGCAGTTGTTTATCTGATACATGTCTGAAAATAACTTTTTGCCCAACCATGTGTTTGTTAGTCTTGAAATACTTGTTTGGAGCTATAAGAATATTAAGCACAGGAAGTTATATGGAATCAATATGAGCTAAACTGTACGTCTTTCTAGTTAATTTTATACTGTTTATTCTTGTATCTGCTTTTGGACCTCATTAGCTCATGACCATCTGTTTGCAATAGGGAATTATAGCACAGTTCTGTAAACTGTTTACTTTCTCTGCTGTCTTTTTTCCTGAAATGTCTGAAGCAGAAAGCTAGCCCCAGTAAGAGTGACCTTTTCATTAAAAAACATTAGGAGATTTCTCTAAAGCATTTCCTTTCTTTCTGGCTTTGTGTTTCAGAAACGTGTCAAGTGGTAATTAACAGAGGTCAAGAATTGCTGAGTTATGGGGAGAGGCTGAGGAAAACATAAAGGGCCAAGAAAAGAATCCAACAACAGTTGACTACAGATCTGAAAATTAATAAATTACTAGACAGTGAATAAAAGGTGAGGTTTTTTGTGTGTGGACTTTGATCTAGATATTTTATTAGAAGATATAATTAATTGACATCATCTTGTGTATGATTCTTTTTCTGTGCTGTAAAGGAAATAATGCAGACATACCTTTTGGCTATCATTGTTTCCTAGCATGTGTCTCAGAAATGATGAGTCTTTTCTTGTTTTTAAGAACTGATTTATTTTTACTTTTTTAAAGGGAAGCAACAGAGAGTGATGCTTCAGAGAAATATGGAATATGTGGGTGGCAAATCAGGAATGAAGCAGCCAGAAACAGCTTGTTAATCAATAAACTAGACTTTATATTTTGAGCTAAAAGTGTTGTCTCTTGAATCACTGACTGGTAATATTAAAACTCATTTTTCAATCAAGGAAGAACAAAGAACATGAATACCTAAGGTGTTTTCATTTATATGTCATAAATAATTTGAGCAAGTCTCTTTTTTAGTCCATTTTTCAGAGCCAAGCTGAAAAAAAAATAATTTATGTCCCTTTAAACTGCAAGAAAACAACAAAAACCCACTGTTTGTTTGAGTAGTTGTGCTGACTGGGTGACTTCTGTTTTAAGTAAGTCAAAAGACGCAGCAAACTAAGACCTAAATTCTCTGGTTAACCGACTTGCCAGAGGCAAATCTGTATCATGTCAAGAGGAAATGGAGTGTAAATGCAAGATAAGGAAAAGCAGATGAAAATACTTCAGACGTTGAGATATGACATAATAGCTGATCACCTACTTGTAAATCAAAAAATCTAAAATGCAGATTCAGTTTCTTTTGTTATGAAAAATGCCTGTCCCTGAGTATAAACTATAAAAATTGTAGGTTTTTAATCAAAATATTTATGTATCTATAGACACAAAAAGGACGATATTGCTGTGCAGAAAATGCTTAGAAGGCAAATAAGTCTGCCTGTAAAGTTTAAAATAAACCTCCGCTAAACTCCTCTATTAGCAGCACACTTCGTGTTAGTGCTTACCTCAGGCACATTAAAAATCATCAATATTCATTCAAAATCTATTGAATTGTCTCCAACAAAGAGTCAACACAAAGGGTACAAGGTGTCTTCAACACATATGGTAAATTAGCTCTGTGTATACAACACCACAGCACTGAAGACTAGGGTTCACAGCGGTCCTTAGTAGGAAGGATCAAGATGATCAGGCTGTCATGTAAAGGGTATGGGTCTGTTGTGTGGCTGAGGGGGGGCTCTCCCCTTGAGTCCCAATGTTCAAAAAGGACCCACTTTCTTTCTAACCTCCTCAGAGAGAAGAGTAAGTGCAGCTAGGTCCAGTCTCAGTCCCAGACTTGGTCAACGGTTATGAATAAAGAATTATCTATAATCATATATCAGATTCAACATTTGCCTGACAGAACCCCCAAAGAACTTTCACTAAGACAGCTTGTCAAAGTAGAAACTAATAAAAAGTTTATTGAAGTGACAGATATAAAGAGTTTGTAATTACTGTTGATAAATACACTTACTGCAAAAGTGCTAATATATGACTATAGTTATAATTAAAATGCCAGCAAAATGCTATCCTGGGTAGTCTCACTGAAAGGGTTAAAACACAGTTGTTAACCAGGAAGATGTATCTATCATTAGTGGAGGAGAAGGAGCACAGCCTGTCAACTGTATCTTCATGGTCTTCAATTTCTTCTCTCCCCTCCCCAGAGGTAGCTCTCCCAATACCCTTTGTACCTTAATCTTAGCTGTTCCCTCCCAGGGGTGATGTTTAACACGATTTCAGTGGAGAGTTGAGTACTACAGTCATGCGTGTACTACCTTTTTCTCACTAGCATGATTAGCATATTTAGAGGTGGCAAATTTAACATTCATTTTGCATTTAATGAAGCAGAAGGTCTCACTTGAAGGTATTGTTGCCTTCGAAACTGTGTAGAAACTGTTTATTCTGCAGCCTCTAGCCAAAACAGGGCTGTCCCTCTGCCACTGTAAGGCTCCCTCCTTCCTCTGTTGCTCATACCAACATTGTAGATCTTCATCTATAATATTTGCATAAGAGATAAGCAGACACACATTGTTTTAATCTCTGAGGTGCAATTCCCACACAGGCTTGAGAGCACTGGGAATAAGTCAGAAGCACAATGTTTTGTTTATTCTCCAATTATCCTCACTTTTGCCTGATGTTTTCATGATATTTGCCACTCCCTTTCCCATTCCAGCCCTCAGGAGGATATCAGCTCCTCGTGATATGGTTTATTTGGTGATTATAAGTGTCTTTTCAGTTATCCTGGTGTATGTGATGGTAAGCCTTGTGATTTTGCAGTCAGTTTTGCTTGTGTTGTCCTCTAAAATTTCTTCTGACTTTGATGCTTTCTACATCAAACTTGTCTTTTACCCTTTTGGTGGTCAGATTTCTCTCATCCTTACATGAATCGCTTGAGGACTGTGTCTGGATACCCCCTCACAGTGAAACAAAATTTTACATACCTTTGTTAGCTACATTATGACACTATGCTTATATCTAAGTTAGCATTACTGCATCCAGCTCTGGAGCCCTCAGCACAAGAAGGACATGGAGTTGTTGACGCGGGTGCAGAGGAGGGCTACAAAAATGATCCGAGGGCTGGAGCACTTCTGCTATGAGGGACAGACTGAGAGAGTTGGGGTTGTTCAGCCTGGAGAGGGGAGGAGGAGGCTCCAGGGAGACCTGATTACGGCCTTTCAGTGCCTAAAGGGGGCCTATAGGAAAGATGGGGATAATCTATTTAGTAGGGCCAGCTGTGACAGGACAAGGGGTAATGGTTTTAAACTAAAACAGGGTAGGTTTAGACTGGATATAAGGAGGAAATTCTTTACAACGAGAGTGGTGAAACACTGGAACGGGTTGCCCAGAGAGGTGGTGGAGGCCCCATCTCTGGGAACATTCAAGGCCAGGTTGGATGGGGCTCTGAGCAACCTGATCTAGTTAGTGGTGTCCCTGCTCACTGCAGGGGGGTTGGACTAGATGACCTCTAGGGGTCCCTTCCAACCCAAAACATTCTATGATTCTATGATTCTATGATTAATTACACCCTAGTCAATACATTTATATTTTCTAGATGTCACTGGCTTCTGTTTTGGATGCAACTAGTCATAATATACTCTCCCTGTGCCTGCTGTGAAACACAAGGGCTTCTGAAAACAAAACCCTCTCCATTTTAGTTATCCAAAATATATAGAGCTTTCACAGCAATGAGTTTCATCTAGTATGTCTCAAAATACAGTTGGTAGAAGCCTCCAACTTGTGGCCTTCTATCTTGCTATAATTCATACAGTTTAAAAAGTGCTATTTATATCTATTTCCTCTTTAAAAATATTGTTCCTAGAATTTTATCTAGACCATGGTGGAAAATGTGAGGAACAAACACATGGATTGGAGGTGTACAGTGCAGATACAGTGAGCTCTTTCTACCTTGATTTTTCTTTTTCTTGCCAAGAAACTTTCAGTCTTGCTAGATTGCTAAAATAAACCATCTCCACCTATGCTACTGTGACTCATCTCCTATTCTTCCTAAAGAAAATGCAGCATCAGGTGCCAAGGAGATTAAACTCTGTGCTGAAGAGTCTTAGTTGAGCATAGGTGGGTGCTGAATGAAAGGGGTGTGACTCTTTGCAAAGAGAAGAGGCCTGAAATGGAATGTAGAAGCAGAAATAAAAATTAAACATGATTGTTTTCTATTCTACTGACACTAATTTTCATCTCAATTGATGACACTGACCCAGCACATAATATCCATAAGCCTAGTTCAGTACCTTTAGGAATGCCACATTCTGTGCATTGTCCATCCACAGCAATTAGGTGCAGAGTGGTGATATCAGCTACACTTGTCCTGTAAATTTCCCTTTCCTAAGGGGAAAGAAACATGAAATTCCATTCCATATGTCACCAGTAAAGCTGTTTACATAAAAAACTAACACCTGCTCAAATTACCTATTCCAACTAAGGCAGGTACACTTTATTTTTCTCGTGTAAGAGAACAGCAATTTGTTTCTGGTTTCATTTCTCTGCACATTAAAGAATTATTTTTCAAAATTATTCACTAATTAATGCAGAAACTCCAAGTTCTCTCCAAGTATTTGAAGTCAGTATTACAAGGTATGTTTAATTATTTCTGGTTTTGGCTACTTTGTCTTATTTAGATAATAATTGTATAATAAAAAGTACATGAAAAATGCTAAGTCACAGAATCACAGAATGTTAGGTGTCGGAAGGGACCTTAAAGATAATCTAGTCCAACCAGTTAATCAGTTAAACCATCTGGACATCCATAAATCCATTGGTCCTGATGGGATGCACCCGAGGGTACTGAGGGAGCTGCCGGGAGTCATTCTAGGCCAATGTCTATCATCTTTAGGAAGTCATGGGAAATGGGAGAGGTGACTGAGGACTGGAGGAAGGCAAATGTCACTCCGGTCTTCAAAAAGGACAAGAAGGAGGAGCCAGGTAACTACAGACCAATCAGCCTCACTTCCATCCCGGGAAAGGTGATGGAACAACTTGTCCTTGGTGCTCTCTCCAGGCACATCAAGGATAAGAGGGTTGTTAGGAGCAGTCAGCATGGTTTTACCAAGGGGAAGTCATGTTTGACCAACCTAATAGCCTTTTACGAGGATATAACCTCGTAGTTGGATGATGGTAGGGCAGTGGGTGTGGCTTTTCTGGATGTCAGTAAGGCATTTGACACTGTCTCCCACAGCATCCTGGTGGGCAAACTGAGGAAGTGTGGCCTGGAGGGGAGGGTAGTGAGGTGGATTGAGAGCTGGTTGAAGAGAAGAAGCCAGTCCTCTTCAACCAAGACAAACTCCTCATTTATCCTGGCTTCCTCTGTGACTTCTGACATCTATGGCTCTTGCAAACAGTCTCCAACAGTATAGACAGAGGCAAAGAAGGCATTCAGTAACTCTGCCTTCTTACTGTCCTCAGTCACCAAGACACCTTCCTCACTCATCAGTGGACCCACACTGCCTCTGATATTAGTTTTGTTCACTATATATTTGAATAAACCCTTCCTGTTATCCTTAAACTCCTTTGCAAGGTTTAATTCCAAGGAGGCCTCAGCTTTCCTAGTTTCCACCCTACAATCTTGGACAATATTCTTATATTCCCCCCACATAGCCATTCCCTCCTTCCATGACCTGTAGACTCCCTTCTTCCACTTGAGTTTACCCAGCTGTCCCCTGTTTAACCATGCAGGTCTCCTGGCATGTCCCCATCAAAGAACTATTCTGTACCATACTGAGGGAGTGGGGGGCTTGAGGGGGAGGGTGGGCAACAGGCTTTCTGGAACAAAAATACCAAGAGTAAAGTTACAACTTTGGCAACATATGTAATGTTTTTTATGCAGCATGGATTTTTCTTCCTACAGATTAGATTTAGTCTGTTTCCCTGGGTAAATGACCCCATCATTTGAAGATGTCCAGAGGGACACATCATTGGTTCAAGCACTTATATCTGCCTCAGCAGTTGGAGTGCATCTGATGCATATCTGAGAGCAGAACTCATGTTGTGGTTGCATCAAATAAATCAATCAAGTTTGTGTGAATGAATATCACTTTCAAACTGAATCAATTCTCGGGGATGACCAGAGGATTCACTTTGAGAACTCACTCCTGCTCTTACCAGGTATAGTAATGTGGACACCAACAAAACATTAACTTATGATGATCAGTATATGTGGTAGTCATTTAGCCAAAAATTGTAACTATGGCCTTAAAGCTGAAATGAATCACTGTTACAGAAAACATTTCTTCTCAACTAAAGTCATGATTTATTGACAGAGATGCATGCTTCCTTATACAGCTTCTCAATAGTACTAATGAAATTACATTAAAAAAGCATCAATTACTTAGCTATAGTACAGAACATACTTAGTATCTCTACAATAGAATGAATTCTGCACCTCCTAAATTGCCTTTTATATCTAAATCAACGTCTTATATAAGTAGCATTCTAGTAGCATTGTTCCAGTGACAACCTATAAATTAGTATAGTGTGCTGCAGAACTGAAAATATCCATTAAAGTAACATTTTCATCAATAAAAGTAGAATAAAAGATTGCATTAATTTCCAAAATATAAATATCAAATATAACATACATTATAGTAGCAGGGATAATGTAACTTTTATAGATGCACTCTAATAATCAATATAGAAGCTTGCTGAAAGGAAATGTAAAATGCTTTGCTGTATTAAGTTATGTAATTTTCTCTTTTGTTTTTTGGGTTTTTTCACTTGTTTCTATGGGCTTGATTCCTTTAGATTTTTTTTCACCCATTTTTCACCTACAAGATTTATATTAATAGATTGGTTTTCTGATAAGTAATGTTACACTTATGAGATATTTTAAATAAAGGTTAGAAACAACTGAGTTGCTGGTGATTTTAATGTCTGAAAATAATGCTGATCTAATCTAAAACCACATGGATTTGAAAACAAGAAATACCTCAGACTTTAAATTCCTCCTATGTGTTATTGACCATTTGACACATCACTCTGAAGCAGCTTGGTAGGAGTCCCAGGCTGTTAATCCCCCCTGATGCTCTGTATCCCAACAACAGAACATCCAATGTGCAGCCTCTGTTGAGGAGAAAGGACTCAGCCCTCAGAGCGCTGGGCTGCACTGTATTTCCCAAACAGAGGGTTTATTCAAATAATCTGAAAGGATGATTTAGAAATATATTCATTATACTGTTATACATTATTCACCTGTTAGTTCCAGTACAATTTTGACCTTTTTAAAAGCGGCAAAATATTTATATAGTGTCTTGCATGAATTATATACGCTAATACCATGTATTTCAAATAAGGCCAAGAAGAGTCAAGTTCCTGATTCACAGTTTTTATTATCGATTTCAGTTCTTAGAAGTGTCTTCATTAGCCAGTCTCCTCTTTCTACCGGGAAATAAAGCCTACAACAGAAACACAGAAAAAAAGAAGAAACAATAACAGCAAAAAAAAAAAAAAGTACAGTCCCAATATATTTCTGCTGGGGAAACACAGAAGTATTCACATACCTGTAAGGCATCGATTTTAAAAAAATTTGTAGTGCTGCAAAAGTGATAATGAATATGGAGCACTGAATATACAGACAGTATGGTTCCAGACTTCCCACTGCCCTTTTCAAGTGCCCTTTTCTATAAGCAAGAGAAAAATTGTTGTTACTTATAGCAACCAAATCGTTTCACTTAAGATTTGGGTGTAAAATACATGCTCTCAAAAGGAAAAAGTTGATTCATAGGAAAACACAGTGGTATTTCCTCTGAAACAAAATGAGGTCAACTTTATTTTACTGGGGGTGGGGGGAGAGGGCTGCCAGCTTCACACTAGGTTTAACCTTGTTCAGCCTTATCTCTGTAATATTTGTTGCATCAGCCCCAGTGCTCTTGCCGGCCAGGCTGTGGTGCTGTAGGTATAAAACCATCTTGATATTGTTGGGGAAATGCATCCCTCATAACTGAAGCCATGTAAAAGTTCAAACTCTCATCGTAGTTATTGCAGAAATCAAGAGAGAACAAAGAATCTCTAATTCTCTCTGTTTAACAATGAGTGTCTCTGAGAGAAGGCATGAATCAGTGTTTTGAAGAGCCTGCACCACAGACTATTGAGGAAACCTAGATTATTTCATTAGATTAAATTCCTATCTTTTACAAAGTTAACATAAATGTCTTGGGACTCACTCTTCTTCCCAAAGCTATCATAACTTTCTCTCTTACCTATCCTAATTCCTTCCATGCCTCTTTGTTGTTTATTGGTTTCTTTCTTAAAAGTCCGTTGGCCCTTTAGCTATCTGTCTCTTCTTCATCAACTTTCTCCATTCTCTTCTCTCACCAGTCAAACAGGTGATTTACAAATGCTGATTTTTGTTTGTAACAAAAAGCCTTCCTCCCCGTCCTTTGAAAAGATTTCAAATGTTGTAACAGCTAGTCTAGTTCTTCCTTGCAATTTCACAATCTGAAGCCACTTTGATAATATATTTATTGCAATTCTAGAACTCTTCCTTCCGTAGTTAATTTAATTCTTCATTACGCTGCTCTTGGAACCGGAAAACATTTCGTCTTCTGGTCTCAGGAGCTCTTCAATTTGACTCAGTGACCTGAATACTATTTCGATGCATTGAAGAATAGCATGTAAAAACTATATGTTTGTTGAATAGCATTTTCCCTGCAACATTTTTAGAATAAATTGTGGCATAAATGCATTGACAGCAGCTAATCTCCGAGGGTGAAGTATGCATGCCTAATAAGCTCTTTACTCATGTTAAAGGAGAGTGAGTGACAAGGAGTGCAAGATCTTATCTAAAAGGCAAAATACGTTACAGTGCATAGTAATGCACATAACAGTTCAGCTTAGATATGAGCTGTGGAAAAATGCAAGAAACCACTACAATAATATGCCTGAAGACAGAGCACTTATTCTAGTTACGGATGAGTGTGCTGTTGAGATCAATTAGATCCCATAACTCCTGCAGACATTGAGAATAACAGTAATAAAACCTAAAGCAAAGAACATATTGCATAGTGTGCTGACAAGGTCAAATTGATAGTAATGATGTGCGATGGCAGCACTGCAATAAGGTTGTCTAATACTGTATGCATCTGATACTGGTTTTCATTACCTATACCCTGGAGTGCAGTCAGAAGCTCACTAAAATGGTAGTGATTACCCAAAGGGCAAAGGCAAATAAGACAGGTGGTTTGGTACTTGTGCACCCTGCAAAGTGCGTGAAGGCAGACAAGATTGTACCTGATGCTAGATCCACAAGACTTACTACCACTGGGATCAAGTTGAGCTTATACTGCCTTTTATTAATTTTTAAACTGATGTGGTTCTTTAAAGTGTATGCTTGGTGAGTTTATTAAGACAGTCCATCAGAGATTGTGATACCTCTCCTCAGAGCAAGTCTAAAGTCTACATTATAAGTATGGACTCCAAATCACTCTGTAATGCATATTGACACAGGGTGTACTGTTATTCCTGGAAGCTCATGCTTCAAGTTAATATTGGGTGGACACTTAAAAGCTTGGTGTTGTGCCTAGTTTGAACAAGCCCAAAATGTTCAGATGGGTGTCTAATATTTTGTAACACAGCTTTCCTTTTTGTCTTTGAAAAACAAACCAAAGCAAGACCAATCTTATGCTTTTCATCCAAGAAAATATTTTCCACCAATCATGGAAATTATTTGGGTTATTTATTTATCTATTTATTTATTTATTACAGAAGAAGTTATTTAAACTTAAGTAGCTTTAGTCTCTACTGAGTAAGACATGCTCAAAGACAGAAACATTAATTTAGAGTGTCCCTTGGAAGGGCATATTAAACATTGTAAAAAATGCAATTGGGAAGTCACTTCTTGTCTTATCTGATGTCTTTATAGCTCATATAAAACGCAAACAGTTTAATAAAATTCAGCAGAAAAAAATTCCAAGGGGTACATTTCTGTCTTATTTAGTTATTTAGACAAATACTGGATTTCATGTTGTGATCATGGACAATGATTCACCCTGCTCCCTTCCCTCTCAAAAAAAATCTCAAGCCTGAAAATTTTGTGGAGACACTCAAAGCAGCAGTGAATATTGAGAAAATGGGAACTTGTGAACTTGCTTGCTTTTACTTTCATCCTCATTCCCACACTGATATGAACACCTGCTCTTTCCCTAACGACATGACATTCCCTGGGTGTTGTGACTCCTCTGTTTCGCAGTGTTAGCTTTTCAAGGAATCAAGGCTGTCATAACAGGTTGTGAATGAACTTTGTTAATCAGTTATGTGCACATACTCTGAAGCTTCTTGCCTGTTCACAGAGCTGCTTTACATGTTTTTCTGAGTTCTCTGACACGGTTTAGAAGATTTTTGTGGATGTGAGCCACAGAGCTTTGGAAAGCTCTGAAGAGGTAGAGGGAAAGGGGTGTGAGGTTGGGGGAAAACCTCCTGTGAGGAAGGGACTGGTCACTGACCCTGATTCAAACATGATGGAGATAGGGGGGACAACAGGGAAATTTTGCCCATGGTATTTGGATCACCAAGATGAACCACTTCAGGTATTCGGTTGTTGCAAGCTTCAAATCCTGATTTAATATTTTAAATAAAGGTTTCTCTGTGTCAGATGCATGATATATACCAACTGGAGGTTTATGGAAAGTCAGTCTTTAAATCATGGCAAGACTATGCCACTTCTCTTGATTGAAGGCCCATTTCTGCCCTTCAGCAATGTCTCACTATGCAGCACTACCATGGATAGGGCTGTAATACCTTGTAATCTCTACCATCATATTCATAATTCTGTGATCCTGTCAATCTTCTGTCCCTTGCCTCCTTCAAAAACTTAATTTAAAAAGTGTGTGAGCACTCTCTCTCTTTAGTCATTATTTAATTGGGAAATTATATTCTGTTTGAAAAATTACTGGATGCACACATTCAGGAAAGCCAAACTCACTGACATTGTGTGGCATGTTCTGGCTTAAGAATGCTTTATATGCCCTCTGAATACTGATTAAGTTCATATTTTGCCTGGTTAAACCCTCCTGCCAACAGATTTGGTTTTTCACAGAACCTTTAGAGGAACATATAGAAAATCCCAGACTAATTTGTGTCTGTAAATAAGTGCCTAAGATTCCGCTTTCACACCTGTAATACTTAGAAAAGTTGATATTAGTAAGTAAAACTTCTTAAAAGCTGTTGAAATTCATAAGTGCATAAAAAATCTTTTTAAAAATCTTAGCAACAGTTTGTTAACATTAGTTTTTAACCTATGTGTGATTTCTCTAGAAAATTATACATACTGCAATTTTTTACTAAGCATAACTTTTTTCCCCGAGATTTTTTTTTTCTTAAAAGGAAAAAGATATTTTCCTAATATGTGCCTTTTATTATTGTATTCATTTTCCACTTAGCTGTAAATAGCTAAAGTCATGACCTACACAGATACATTTTGGATGATTTGCTAGTATCAGTTTATTATCAACAGACTACTATCTTAACACCTTTTCTTACATAAATTATGCACCTTTAATCAAAAAAACAAGCCTAAAGTAGATTTTTTCAGTGCTTCTATTGTTCTATACACTCTCATTGAAACATGGGGTAGGAGTATGACTAAAGTAGCCTGCATCAAGATGATTTCCCTAAAACACCGAGGTTAAAAAGGAGAAACAAAAATACATCCATTATTTTGCAGTGCTGAGTTTTTCTGCTGAATAAGAAAACATATACATGTAAGCAGTATTACAATGCTTGTAATTAGTTCTGCAGTAAGAAATGTATTAAAACTTACTCTTCTTTATCAGCTGGGAAACCCTTTCTTCTGAAGCACTGTATATGCATCTGTGAAGAACAGAACAAGAGAGACTCCTGCTGGCTCAAACTCTAAAGAAATTAACACTTTTTTACTAATTTTCTTTTTTCCATTCTTTATGTACTTACCATTATTAGTTTGCTCTCTAATAATACCCAAAGGCTCTGAGAATTAGAAGGCAGAAGGGCAGAAGTTGAGGATTCGTACTTACAATCACATGAACTACCACCTAGTAGATTATGTGGTCCTGGAATGTCTGTAGTGAACTATGAGGCCTCTTTTTCAGTACATGCTGCTGTTAGTATAGACAGTGACTATTTGGTATAAATATTTATATATGTGTATCTATTCTATGTCAAAGTAAACTAAATCAAATACTCAAGAAGTGCACAGTTCAGAAAATTATTTTGCTCTGTTTAATTCTAGTCTAAGGCCAAATTCTAACTCATTATGACAAAATATTTGGAGTAAAAATTATTTTATCACTACTATTGTTTTCCTCAGGGGACCTTTGCTTTATTCTGTGCACAGGAATATGGCCACTACACAGAGAATGAAACAACAGCAGATACATATTCCTTTATCCTCTTCCTGCAATATGTCTATACATGCTATGCAAACCTGCACTGAATAAGGAATTTCACGTTTCCACTTGGGTTTTCTTATAGTGCTCACCTCTGTATCTGAGGGCTAGATCCTTAAAAGGATTTAAGGGCTGGAAAGACAAATTATTTAATATCCAAGTCTCAGGTAATGTAATGGGAACTAAATAAATAGAAATACTGGTGTGTCTTTGAGGCCTATTTGCAGGAAGACCTACTAGCAAAACGTATAGAGGAAGCATAAAGGTATGTATGCAAGCCCTAAATCCAGGCTGATATTTCTAACTAAAGGAGCAAAATGCTGTGCAAAGAGAGTAAAAGCACTCCACAAAATATTGAAAATTACAGTCCACCTGAGCCGCTAATTCCTGGTTCTCAGAAGGACAATAGCTCTTGATTTTGGAGGTAATAAGTATTTCTGCCCCCTTCTGCTTTTATAAACTACAAGGAGATATGCCAGTTCTCACAATTAAGACTCTCAAATATTTGCTTACTTGCTATAAAAGCCTAGAGGAGCCTAACCTACACTAGTAACGTTTTTACAGTGTCTTAGTATCTGCATCAAATCACTGTGTTTGTCGACAATGAACAGTCCTTGCTTGCTTCTCAGCCATCACAGGAATTTAATATTTTTTACCCATTATGTCACCTAGGATGAAAAATAGGTTTTCTCAGAGATGGTTAACCTTTCAGAAAACATTGCTGGGAGAACAGTAACATTTTCTTTCATCAAATGAATTAGTACCTGAGAATTCCTGTGGGAAATGGAACATTCTCATTAAAAGCCCTTATCTTTAAGAGGATTTGAATGCCCATTTTCAGAGCTGAGCTGGCTCTCACTGATCTAAGATTACAGTTCTCAAAAATACATTTCTGAAAATAATTTTTATGTACTTGGTCTTGAAAATGCACCTTTGACTATATTAAATCAAAGGGAGAAACATCAGTGGTGTGGTCAGTGTCAAATCAGATATTTCTAAATAGTTTTATCACATAATCTTTTTTGAAGAATATTTCAAAAACTTTCTTAAGTTCTGAGTCATCCTCTTTCTGCCCCTTCCATTCTCTCTCCTTCATCTCCGATGTCTTTCCAGTTCTCTTCTGGGAACAGGGTAGTAAGTTCACTATCATGTACAAGTCATAGGCAAGAAGGCAGCAGCACAAGAGGAAAAATTATATAACACTATGTAACTAAAGTTTGCATTAAAGTACACTTGAGCATAGATTTGAGCAAATGGGTTGGTCCAACAGGCATACCATAAGCCATACTGTCAGGTGAGGAAAGGCTCAGGCAGTCTCTGTGGTCATAAGCATTAGCTCAGCTTGATACCTCCCAGCTGGTGGATCTGAGGGATCTCCAGGATCCTCTACTGGAAACACATGGCCTCCTGAAAGGATGTACATGACCCCATCAAGCCCCTCCTGGAAAGGAATCCGTGAGCTGCAAGCCAAATTTGAGCAGCTTGTCCAGTGCCTCAAAGTGACAGCAGTGCCCCACACTGCCACCACACACAACCGAACTGCAACTAACTCGCTGCAGTCTGCCATCACAGAGGTTTAACAAACTGGGGGAGGATAAATAGGGAAAGAGCCCAGAGCAAGGTGAATATGGTGAGATCTTCTGCATCAGGGGAAGAGGTTTTGTCTCTCCGGTAGCTCATTGATCTGAACTGACAGTGAAGATAAGAGGCCAATTTTGTTTCAGGCTGCTGCTACAAATTGGGGTTGTTTTTTTTCCCAGTTGTGTGAACCAGCTTAATACTTTTGCTTTGTGGGTACAAATACATGTCAATTTATTATGATATATGCTTTCTGAATAGTTATTGGCTGTTTTATTATTTAATACCACCAGGGTTTTTTAGCAATCAGTTAAAGTGTTAACCACACAGCATCCATGCAATTTTCAGCTACTTGATAAGAATAAATTATTTAAAGAACTACAGAGGACACAGACTTTCTTACTACTTGACAAATTGTGAAACAGGAGTCAAGGACTTAGTAAGGCTGGGAACTTCCACAGTAAATGTGAGACATTAAACATTTTCCTTTGGAGTCTAAAACAGACAAATAAAGGGCAGTTGTGATAGATAGCTGTCACCTGCTTGAATACATTTATGTTGCATTGCCCTGGTGATGCTGAAGGTGCATATGGGCTCAGAGAACTCACACATGTATTTACAGTTTTAATGG
The DNA here is from genome assembly GCA_013399135.1 of Heliornis fulica. Taxonomy (NCBI): domain Eukaryota; kingdom Metazoa; phylum Chordata; class Aves; order Gruiformes; family Heliornithidae; genus Heliornis; species Heliornis fulica. The sequence goes on from VXBZ01001333.1 coordinate 44,315, forward strand.
TGTGCTATTTAGAGCTTCAGCTTAGCTTTCAAAGCAGAGCTGAAGGTAAAAGTTCATTGCCACCTAAAAAGTTAGGTAAGATCTTGATATTTTAGGCTCCATTTGAGGGCCAGTTCTGTTTAACATTTTCATAAATGACCTGGACACGGGGCTATAAGGTGTCTTAAATAAGTTTGCAGACAACACCCAATTGGGAAGAGCTGGTGAGGGTGGAGAAGCCATGCAGAGAGACCTGGAAAGATTAGAGAGCTGGGCATATACCAACAGCATGAAGTTGAGCAAGGACAAGTGTTGTATTCTGCACCTGGAAAGGGGCAACCCTGGCTACTCATACAGAGTGGGGGATCAGAAGCTGAGGCCAGCCATGCAAAGAGAGATTTGAGGTCTTGATCAACAGCAAGTTAAACACGAGCCAGAAGTGTGTCCAGGCAGCCAGGAGAGCCAACCGTATCCTGGGGTGCATCAAGCACAGCACTGCCAGCCAGTACAGGCAGGGGATTGTCCCTTTGTCTCACTCTGAACTGCACTGGTGCGGCCTCACTTGAGCACTGGGTGCAGTTTTGGATGCGACAGTACAAGAGGGACACAAACATGTTTGAGTGTCCAGAGGAGGGCAATGAGGATGGTGAAGAGCCTGGAGAGGAAGTCTTATGAGGAGAGGTTGAAGTCCCTTGGTTTGTTCAACCTGGAGGAGACTGAAGGGAGACCTCATTGCGGTCTATGGCTTCCTGATGAGGGGGAACAAAGAGGCAGGTGCGAGTCTCCATAAATAATTCAGAATCTGCAGCATGAAACTGGTACTCCATGAGCAGGTAGCAAGGAGCATGTTAAACTTTGCTAAGCTGGATGTTAATAAAGAGCTAAGCCAAGTTTACATCTAAGTAAAAAATCATTAGTCTTAAAGTTTCAAAAGCACTGCTTACCTTTTCTGTGTATGAAATTTTCTGCAGTTGAGCAATATAGACAGGTTCATTAAATAAGAAAGAATTTTGTTTTTCATAAAAGTAAGTTTATTTACAAAGCTTATTAATGTTGCATTATTTACAAATATAGCACCACAACTACAACTATGTATTCTTGTAAAGCTTTTTTACTTACAGATGAGTGCAGTCAACACCAAAACCTATTGTCAGTTGCTAAAGCTGTCTAAATGTAAAAATAAAACAGAGCTAGAACTCTTATATAAATGGGAACTATCATCAAACATCTGAAAATATCTTAAAAATACAAAAGATGTAAACATTTTTCTATTGCAGCTGCTGGGCCTTATCCAGAGACTGTTAATCAGAACAAAAAGATCTTGAGATATTTTTTTCTTGTCTCAGCCTGGTTGTAGTCAATAGTAGCTTTGCTGTAATATGATGCTACATGTGATTATTAATCTTTGCTTTGCTCTGCACTAGAACTTTGGATTCCTTAAAAATAACAGTCTGGTTTTTAATTGAGGCTGTGAAAGTTAGGTAATAGATGTTATTGCTAAAGAAAATGCAATGATATATTTATTTCCCTGTTTGACCCAGAGGGATTGACACAAGTTTCAAATTAATGTTTTTAAAATAAATTATAGCATCCCTTAGGTCACCTTAAATTTAGCATACCCTCATTTCTGCTGAGAATCCGTTAATTCCAGATTTCTTGCTGATGAGCATCATGTTGTATAATAAATATGGGGAAATTTCCATGAAGCATCCTTTCTTATCCACATCCTTTATTTTCTGCAGAGAACATTCCCTAAATACCCAGGTTCAGTATTAATGAGAAAGGAAAAGTGCACATTGCTAAATAGATTATTTATTTTGAACAAATTTTGAACAAAAAAAAAGGCATTCCAAACTTTATTCTTAATGAGGTTAAAAAATCTAGAATTAGTTAAAGGATTAGATTATCCTGCTTTAGTTCATAGCATGTTTGTCCACAAATAGTATGACTGACATTACTAGGACAACTTACAGGGAACAGCTAAAGATGACTAAGTGCCAGAGTCTAGTCTAAACGTATTGTACTTCAGTGATTAACCTGGGGTATTTTTATTCTGAAGCAAACTTTCCAAGTAGATTAAACTAAAAACTTTTCATTGGTTTTATTTTCATTTTTATCATTTTTCCCTTCTTAACTGCCAGAATACTGCATGTTCCATTTATGCATCTCAGTACTATTGATGTGGTTCATATTTAAAAGAGACTGTACTTCCTTCTTCCTCTGCACATTCACAGTTTATCTTCTCAAATAAACAGGAAAACAAAAGATCTGTAGTGATTTTTTTCCACTATATTTGAAACACAGCATTAGGGATTCTGATCCGTAACCAATATGAGGAGATGAAATATGTGGTAGAAAGCTGTTGACCAAACTCACACTTCATAAAAGAAGAAAAAAATTGGTGTCACTTTGTGAAAAGTCAGTGCAGCCTAAAGACAACTTTTGAGGATGTATAGGAGCACACAAACCAAGAAATACAGCTCTGTTTTCATACCAATTGTTTCTTATTGTGAACCTTCACATTTTCATTGCAGTATGGGAAAACAAAACAGAAACAGAAACAGAAACAGAAACAGAAACAGAAACAGAAACAGAAACAGAAACAGAAACAGAAACAGAACAAAAAAAAAAACACCACACCCCACAAAACAAACAAACAAAAAGCCCACAAAACACAGGTGATTTACTACCATTTGTAGTATGTCTACAGTGATTTTTTTTTAAACCAGGATGTTTCAATTCTAACCAGAGAGAGTAAGAAAATGTGAGTGGAACAACTCTTCAGCTACCAAGGTCAGTGAATAAGAATGGGAAGGAGATGCTTCAGGTGTTGAACAGAGATTCCCCTGCAGTCTGTGGAGAATATCATGGTGAGGCATTGATGAGATCCCCTTTCAGATTTCTCAAGGCTGAACAGCCCCAGCTCCCTCAGCCTTTCCTCATAGAGGAGATGCTCCAGGCCCTTCATCATCTTTGTGGCCNACCTGTCATCCACAAGGACCCCCAGATCCTTCTCTGCAGAGTTCCTCTTCAGCAGGTCATCCCCCAGCCTGTACTGATAGCTGAAGTTGTTCCTTCCCAGGTGTAAGACCCTACACTTGCTTTTATTGACCCTTATCTGGTTCCTCACTGCCCAGCTCTCCAGCCTGTCCAAGTCTCGCTGAATGGCAGTGCGGCATTCCTGCATGTCTGCCAATCCTCCCAGCTTTGTATCATCAGCTACTTGCTGAGAGTGGACACTGTTCCCAATGAAGGTCATCAATGAAGGTGTTAAACAAGACCAGACCCAACACCAAACCCTGGGGAACATCACTAGTCACAGGTCTCCAGCTAGACTCTGCTCCACTGATCACCACCCTCTGGGCTCAGCCTGACAGCCAGTTCTTGACCCACCTCACCGTCCACTCATCTATCCCACACTTCCTCAGCTTTTTTATCAGGATGTCATGGGAGACAGTATCAAAAGTCAAGGTAGATGACATCCACTTCTCTCCTTCCATCTACCCTGACGGTGATGACATTTTAGAAGGCTATGAGCTTGGTTGAGCATGATTTCCCGTTGGTAAATCCATGCTGACTACTCCTCATAACCTTCTTCTCTTCCATTTGCTTGGAGATGCCATCCAGAACAAGCTGTTCCAATGCCTTTCCAGGGACAGACCTGAGACTGACTGGTCTGTAATAACCCGGGTCTTCCTTCTTGTCCTTTTTGAAGACCGGAGTGACATTGGCTAACCTCCAGTCCTCAGGCACCTCTCCAGTTCTCCAAGACCTGTCCAAGATGATAGGGAGCAACAACACCCTCCTCATTCAGCAGGGAACCCACATTATTCCCTAGTCTTCCTCTTGCTCTTCACATACTTAAAAAAAACCTTCTTATTACCCTTTTCGTTCTTTGCTAGCTTCTAAAGCCCAGGTGGGCTTTAGCAGAGTAGCTTTAGTGGAGTAGCTTCACAGTTTAAGGTGCAATTTAGTTTCCTTCTCTTAAATGATAAGTTTATATCTGTGCAGAAAATTAAGTTTAATTAATATGATTAGTTTTTGTAATATAGACAGGAACAGTTTAACTATTGATACAGGATTACAATACTTTGCATTGTGCTAAAGATTATCACTAACAACAAAATTAATACAGGCATGGTTTCAAAAAGTCCCCAAAACAGCCACAGGATACTTATACAACTGCTTTTACAAAATGAGCTTCTCTAATTTCATCTATGTTGTTAAGATGAACTTCACTGAGATAGGAAGGAAGCTTAGTGTGGAAATTTGTGCCACTTTATCACAATGTATGCCTTTGGAGGAGCCCTAACTTTCCAATGTCCTTTATTTTGGTCTCCTATGGCTACAGAACATGATGCTTCCTAAGTCAGTTTTGAAGTGTAAAGGTGCCAAAGAAAGGCATGCAGGCTTCAATGGAATAAAAATGCCACCACTTGAAATATGGTTACATAAGGATCAATTTCTCTTTTAAAATTAAACAAGGAAACTACAAAGAGCTACAGCTCCCATGTACTTATCATACATTAAATAATGATTGAGGCTAGAGGAAACATATCACTAAAAGACTGAAAGACCATTAACTCTATCATTTCTAGATAAATTATTTTTTTTAATTCTGCTTAAAGGAAAAAAGCCGTAACAAAAAATTGTTGCAATTCCAGAAATACAAACCTAATATCTCTTCTAATCAACAATCTAAGATATTTCTTTTCCATTTCGAGACAGAATCATGTACAGCTAGCTTTCTGGGCTGAACACACTTTGATGGGTCATGTTGAGCTTTTCATCCACCAACACTCCCAAGTCCTTGTCCTCACCGTTGCTTTCAACCTATTCTCTGTCTAGACTGTAGTTGATCTTGGGATTTCCCCAACTCATTTACAGGACCTTGCACTTGCTGTTGTTTAACCTCATGAGGTTCACACAGGCTCATCCCTCAAACCTGTCCAAGTCCCTCTGAATGGCATCTTACCCCCTCAGTGTGTTGAAAATACCGCACAGCTTAATTTCTTCAGCAAACCTGTTGATGCAGTCAATCCCTCTTTTCATGTCACAGACGTTGAACAGTGCTTGTCCTAATACCTGAAAAATGCCATTCATCACTTGTCTCTGGACATTAGGTCATTGACCACAAGTCTTTGAGTGTGACCACCCAGTCAATTCCATTTCCACTGGGATCTATCCGTCAAATCCCCATGTATCCAATTTAGACACACTTTTGAAATGAAATAAAATAAACTGAATAGCATGGTTCCGAATAAGATTGTAATTTAATAGAGTTTAAATGGCTAGTTTCATAAATTATTATAGTAAATTTCTTTGTTTCCCACTCAATAGAAGTTCTTAATAGTGACTTTATAATATAAAAATGGAATTAGTTAAGAGATTTTCTATTTGAGAGAGTGTTAGACTGACTTTCAAGAATTTTTTTTTACTCTACTTTGATTTGTGACTATAGTGGAAAAATAGAGAAGAGGAAAATATCTAGATTTTCTAATCCATAGTTATAGTTTTATACTAAGTTTTACATACACACTGTAAGTTTTAGAATTACATCTACATTTGGACAATGGACTATTGACCAGTCTTTGCGCAACAGTATTCTTGCTCATGGTGTCTCGAGACTTTGAATCCTGTTAGAATGAAAAGCAAGAAACAGAAAGTGTATTTGCATAGAAGCCGGAGTCATGTAGTCTGAGATTTCACCAAGAAAAAGCAGCTTTGTTTATATTATGCAGCTTTATGCATAATACATAAAAGATCTTATCATACTGGAAATTCAGAAATAATAAGGGAAAAAAAACCAGAAAATTTCTCCTCTCACCTAAGCATACCAATAAAAAAGAGAAGAACTATTTATTATACTTCTCCTTCATTATGCTGTCCCCACAATTCTTGCATTTCTGGCTCTGAAGTAGTTTGGAACCAAGAGCAAGCATGCTGTGCTATTTTGGGGGAAGTGGAAAAGGTAGGTTTGGATAAGGGAGCCCTACTGAAGCCAAGCTAAACCAAAAGAGAGTTTGGCCTGATTATTTATTCTAGAGACAGTAGCAGTGTGTTACCTCCCCAATTGCAGACACACCTGACTATTAATGGACTGTGCTGTGAGATGGGCTGAGGAAATGTGATTAACAAAAAATAATTAAGCAGTTATTGAAAGTGCTGAAACTGAAATCATACTGAAGCTTTTCTGAACACAAGCCAGAATGAAAGTAGAAAATAAAATGTGGCAATTAATCATAGAATTACAGAATTATAGAATGGCTTGGGCATGGACACCTCTCACCAGACCAGACTGCTCAAGGTCCCATCCAACCTGGCCTTAAACACCTCCAGGGAAGGAACAACCACAGCTTCTCTGGGCAACCTGTTCCAGGGACTCACCACCCTCAGAGTGAAGAATTTCTTCCTAATATCCCATCTAAATCTACTCTCTTCCAATTTAAAACCATTCCCCTTTGTACTATCACTATATGCCCTTCTAAAAAGTCCCTCTCCAACTTTCTTGTAGGCTACTTCAGGTACTGGAAGACAGCTATAAGATCTCCCCAGAGACTTCTCTCTCTTCTCTAGGCTGAACAACTCTCTCAGCCTGAATTACAAAATAATGTAAATAACTACATGGTACCTTCACTACATGCATGAATATCTGTTTTTTTTCATTTGTATTGACTCTTGACACAGTCTGATATTTCAGTTATCACTGTGCCTGTTTACAGCTAAGGAACTGACTCCATCCGAGCAAGGTGTCAATATGTGGCTGGGACAGAAATGCCTGCCATATAACGAAACCATAGTCCTAAATGTTCAGACATGCTTATTCCTATTAATTAGGATCTGCATAGATCCTTACACAGAATTACAGCTCACATGCAACGGTGCTGAATGCCTACATCATTTGATAGGGAGCACACTTCCTCATGTGTGTTCAGAGAAAAAAAAAGGAAAAAGAAAAAAAAAAAAGATGCAGTTATCTAAACTGGTAATTTTTATCATTTTTAATAGTGGACTGGCTATGGGGACAGAAAGTAACTAGTTTATGTTTTGGTATTTAATAGGGCCTAATGTAAGAATGTATGTTATTCACTTCAGCTTTAAATACAACACAAAACAGCCACAAGAATAAAGCAAGCAGTGTTGTCTTTGGATTAATGGTCTTAACCTGAAGTCCAGAATTAGCAATATTTCTTTTAAATATAAATATGAAGAACATGTTACCACAAAGGTTACTTTAGTTTCTTTGCCACTGAGTCCCCAATTCAGTATCAAGCAAATACAATATGATCAAACTGAATTTACAATTTCTGATCCTTTCTCCAAAATAGACTGAAAAGTAATAATACGTGTGCATTGCACATAAAAATACTTTGATCATTTGAGTGTTTCTCACAGTATCGTGGCCAAAGATGCACCATGATCTAGGTGCATGGTTGCATAATAACACTGCAAGAAAATGGTGTCATTTATAACAGTGGGATTGATCATTTAAGTGATTAAAACTTCTATTTCATATGTCCTCCCTCTTAGCTGTGGACTTCAATACATTCCACAGTTAAATCTTACCCTGACATAGGAAAATAAAAATAGTTTTACTGAGTATACTGGGAGTGGGTCTGCATCCAAATATGTGTTTCTTATTATAAATACATGGTCAGACAAATTAGAATAAATGGAGTGATGATATTCTTTAAATATTTACTTCATTTTAATCCTAAGGTCATTCCAATTGTTTTAGGAAGTTTTATTCTAAATTTATGTTTCCCATGTACTTAATTGTGATAGCCTTTGTTTTCTAACCCACTGCAACATCTAAGGTGTCATCTAAAGTCCATGGATACCACGGGGAATCTTTCCAAGGAAATCTCCAGTTTAAGTTTTCTTAAACTAATTCTTCAGAGTATAGCAATAATTCCCAAGAGGTGAAGATGAGACATAAAGTAGTTAGACTATTTAAAACTTATACACATTTGGAGCTGCTACAATTTCTACTCTCACATAACATCACAGTCTTCCTTCATTGCAGATTAAAATGAACAAGTCATTACTTGAATAATCTTGTTGTATATCTATATGTCCCTAATTTTAAATTTATTGAACTATTTAACAGAAAATAATGGCAAGTTAATTATGTATAAAAAAACTTCAAGGAGTAAAAAACAATCATTTTTAAACACTGGAAATTTAACTAATTTTCTGATAACTGAAAAAATCATGGTGTGATCAATTCACAAACTATGAATCCACAATACTGTAGCAAATTATTGATATAATTTTATTTTCAAATTCTTCTCATTAGAATTAGGATTGCAAGCTGTTTGTTTTCTTGTGTTACAATAGCCTGTTCCTGAAAAAAAGAGAATTCAGTAGTTCCATTGAATATAATGAGAATGCAAATGTCAGCAAAGTTACTTGTCTGAATATGTATTTGCAGAATTAGGTCCTAACATCTCAATATTCAGGGTAGAGTGTGTTCATTTAGATATGTGATATATTCTAATGGGAGTCATACTACTAAATCTCTGTGAATCCCTTCGAAAATGAAGACATACTAGAAAAGGTATTTAAAGATTTTATTCATAATAGTACTATAGTCATTATCGTGGATAAATAGCTTAAGCTGTTTGACCTTTTTCATGAACAAATCTAAAGCTACTTTGTCCCTTTAATACATAAGAAAACTTACTTTTTTCTCTTCTCTCTCTTCTCTCTCCTCTTTTTTTCTTCTTTTCTTTTCTTTTCTTTTCTTTTCTTTTCTTTTCTTTTCTTTTCTTTTCTTTTCTTTTCTTTTCTTTTCTTTTTTTTCCAAAGAAAAACTTGTTTGCCAAGAATGTCTCTTTTTATAGAAAATAATGTTCATATATAAAATTCTATGTTAAAAAATCTGTGTTACAGATTGATAAAGATATTTAATAAGATTGTAATTATAGAAGGCTCAGAATCTATCATCTTGTGTGGCGGTTTCACCCTGGCTGGAGGCCAGACTCCCACCAAAGTCACTCTATCACTCCCCTCTTAGCTGGACAGGGGAGAAAATACATGTTGAGAGCCTTTGGAGTTGAGTTAAGGACAGTGAGAGATCATTCTGCAGAGTCAAGGGCAAAACAGACTCAACACAGAAGAAAAGCAAGAAAACTCTCTAATTTATTACACTGCACTACAGAAACACACAGAAACCAGAGTCACATAATGAGAAGTACAAAACAGCTCTTAAAACACCACCCCCCACCCCTCCCATATTTGCAGACTTCACTCTATTCATGATGTTTCTCTTCCTCAGGATGACATGGGTGGAAAGGTGGGGGTGGGGGAATAGGGAATGGAGGCTTCCATCTTCAGTCAGTTCCTCATGAGTTGTTCTCCTTCTTGGGGGGCAGCATTTCTCACACTTTTCACACTTCCTCACTGTCCTCAAAAGCAATGAGGCTTTTCTTTGTCTAAGTTTGGTAAACTGCAGATTACTTCACCAATATTGCCCTTCTGTGCCATTTCTGCAAGTTATATTATCAATATCTCTATATGTACAACAGCTCCTTGGCTTTTCTTTAAATCACCACTAAGGCTGATTAAAACTATCCTCTGAGGCAGAGGAAATGTAAGTACAGTAGTCACATTTTCAGATGTACTGCAACTTCTACTCTTTTTCTATTTTGATTATTTCTCTTTTTCTAACAGTCCTATTGCTGTGGCTACAGAAATCTTCTCTATAGTTTAAACTGTCTGAAGCAGGTTACTTTTGTTTCTCATTCATTTATCTGTTTCTATCCCCTTCTCATTTAAGATAACATGGGGCAAATAAGACTTAATTTGGAAGTTTTTATTTTCCTCCAATAGGAATAATATAATTTGGACTTATATAATGGGCAATAAACTGGACTTTGGATTAGTCACTGGGGTACAGGTTCCTAGACTGTAGTTCTATCAAATATGTAAGATTAACATTACCCTAGGTGTCTTTCAAAACAAAAATGCAAATTCATGACAATAAGTCTTGATCAAGATATACAGTAAATTAATTCTTCATACCCTTTTCCCTTGCATCTTAAAAGTTCAGCTCTGTAAGGAGATTGCTATAGCTGAGTTCATCTCTTGACACTAGTGTTTTAGTAAATTATTAGAGTACAAGAATGTTTATGGGAATAATAGAAAATACTTCTAAATCATGGATTTTTAACTCAGCAACATGAATATTCAAAACAGAAATACAATCTCAAGAGTTTACTTCCTCAGTTAAGGAATTCAAAGTGTTGCAAAACTGAAAACTTTCATTTAACTCCAACTTGTTTATTTTCCCTGGGTAAAACCCAGAATAGACCAGTCAACAAAGGAAACAAGGGCAATCCAAGCATTCTCGACTGTGTAATATTCATTGAGCAAGACAGAATCAGCCCTCATAGTTTAATATATATACATATGTACANATACTTGATTTATTATTTTCTGGTGTAATTTGTTCCTGGACTCAGTTGCAAATAAATTTTAAATGGGAGAAACAGTCTAAATATTTAACCTTTTCAAAAGTCTGATCACAGGGAGTTGATTCATTAGATTACAGAGAGGTTTTCATACACGTAACACCAAATACTATAGTTTTGGTTGGTTGGTTGGTTGTTTTAAGAAAAGCAGCCAGAAAGAAGGTGGATTTCTTTTGCATAAGGCCTTTTAGATCAGGACTACAGGGTGCTGCACACTTTTGTATTTTGAAGACACTATAGGAAATTAGGTCTTTTAAATGGCTCACTTAGCATGTTATTCCTTGAGGGCATCATAAATTGGTTATGTTGGTTTTATATGAATGGGTTTATGTAGTTCCATTTTCAGAGTCATCACCAGTTGAATATGTGCACTTATCTTTAAAACAGATATTTCAGTTGCTGCTGTTTAGTATTAATAAATTAATTATTACTTTATAACATGTCTACATTACATTCAGATATTGAAATTAGGTATCCACATTAAAACACAAAAGGCAGCTTAAAAAAATACAGAAGTGAGGAAATATATATTGCAGATATATGTTTCCTGTATAACCTATAGAAAGTTCTCTACAAGGCTGATAATTTATTCACATTCCAAACATGTCTGTGTTTTTAAAGAGAAAGCATATTTAATATGCTAATAAAACCCAACAGCACAGACTAAGGATCTTTTTTCTTTATTAATTAAAATTATATTATGTTAAAATAAACCAAAATATAACAATCTAGTAACATTTGGCACAAAATCATTTGTGACATAAAACTACCTAGAGAGCAAGTCATTTATTGCAGGACCTAAACAGTCTTTTTCGTATGAGGTGAAGAATTAGAATTACTACGTTTATGCTGGTTTTTCCACTGCATGTCCCACCAGCATATGGTGGGTTGAGCTCATGTCCATGATTTTTAAGAACAGAGGATTTGTATTTCAAAAGGAAGTATTAACAGTGAAGAGAGGAAATTAAGATATGAAATGTATGACTTGCCAGCAAACTTCAGTGTCTTGATTATTATGATTAATGCTAGTGTGAGAAATATTCCAACCACCACAATTCAAAAGCAGCGATAGTGTATAAGAACTTTTACAGCACAGATTAATTTTAACCCCTTCTTTAGGAGCACAAATTGCTTTCGATATTGTCCTGGACAGTTTCCATGAACGCATTCCAGTTGGATTTTCTCTTATTACTTTGCACACTGTCCTACTTTGACCTCCCTGTTGAAACCAGGACCATGTCCATTTCTCTCTTATCCTCTGACTACCCTCATCCATCATAGGTGTCCATGTTCCATTTTCCTGTATATCTTTCATCCACGCTTCAACCCTATGAATGCAGCCCCACTCAAAAAGAAAAAAAAAAAATCTTTCTTTTGGAGGTCAAAGAACAAGAACAACAACATTCTATAATTTATGCTAGTGCAATCAGACTTCTACTATTTGTGCAGTAACCATTCCAACTAAAAGGAGATGAAACCACATCAATATCCAAATAAAATAAAATACATTATCTTTAAAGAGCTAATCTGAACTCTTATACTAGAACATAAATCTTAGTCAAGTATTTTAAAATAAACAATTATTTAATTCACAACATAGATGCATAACCTGCTGTCATAGTTTTGCCCCATCTGAGAGCTGAACACCACACAGCCACTCTCTTTAAAAGGCTGGAGGTAAAAAGATAGAAAGGAAAATGAACAATGAAAGAGAAATCTCACAGGTTGGGATAAGGACAGTTTACTGGGACAGTAGAGACAAAACAATGATAGGACTTTATAATAAAATATATGAAAATGGTCATACAGGGTATAATTTCTCATCTAACCGCACACCCCAGGCCTTACAGTTCAGAGCCATCCCAGAGCTGGATTGGCCCCAAAACTGCATGTCCTGAAGCCATGATGCCCCTCCCCCATTGACCACCCTTTGTACTGAGCATGATGTAACTGGTATGGAATACTCTCTTTGGCTGGTTTGGGTCACCTGTCCAGGCTTTGTCCACTCCCAGATTCCTGGGTAACCCCCACCTTCTTGTTATGAAGAACTGAGAAGTCCTTGACGGCTTGGCAACAACTAGAAACATCAGGATGTTATCAGTGCTAGTCTCATCCTAACTCCCAAACATGGCATTCCACTGGCTGCTAGAACAAAAATTAACTATCCTAGTTGGAACCAGGACACCTGCATATTACTTCACCCCCAAAATTTATGTAAAATATCATCTATATTACTGTAACTTTAAAAAAAACTTTTAATGTTCATTATCTTTACTGGCTTTGCTTCTACAATCCTAAGTCCCTTGATTCAGTGTACAATAAATCCTTGAAATACAGTGAGGAAACACAAAGTAAACAGGCATTTTGTTTAACAGTGGATAATTTTTTTTAAAAAAAGTTTTATCTCACTTGTTAAAGTAACATGAGAAGTTTTCTATTAACTAGGCCAGGAAGCCTTAGGGGTACTGAAAGCTTTTTAATTGCATATTTAATTAGAAATGTGCTAGAGTGCTACTGTTCAGCTTTTCTGAAGCTCATGGCTCCTGACAAAATGTCTGCTTTTAAGCCATTTTGTCTCTTGAAATGTTTTCTAAAAGTGGGTTAAACAGAAGAAGCTTTAATTTTGGCTATTTTCACTTCAAAGGAATTTTTGCTTTATCCATCCCACTGTAAAACCAAGGTGAAATGACATCTTCAAAAGTAAGCATTTTCAGGTAAAATAAGACCTCTAAAGGAACAAACTTTAAAGATTCCAACAATTTGTTATTCTGCCTAAAGAAGGAAAGATGAGGTTTATATCTGACTACAGCAGGTACAGAGTTGGCAGACTCAAACTGTCACCCATTTTATCCAGCAGTCACTGGCTGGAGGTGAAGAGAAATATATTAATAAATATATTCTTTGTATTTGGGATAAAACAATGTTGACATCACTGTTTGAAATTGTCAGGGTTACCAGCATTTTCTCTAAACCTGGACAAAATATGACAAGCCCAGTATGTCTCCTGACCAGCTCTCAGTCACGCTGGTTTTACAAAAAATGGCAGAAATTTGCTGGAAATTTAGGTTGCCTCAGAAGTGCTATCTTCCCCTGAGATAATTTCATGGATAAAGGAAGGCAGCCCCAACAAAATCTGACAGTACTTCAGCTCCCAGAACTGGAAGTATGAATACACATTAGTCATGGCGGATAAAAATGCTTCCGAAACGTAGACTGAACCAGTAAAGCAAGCTACTGATTTTTTTAACGAAACACTCTATTTGAATAAGTACAGTGTTTTAAAGGAAGAATTGAAAGCACTTTTGTTAACAAGCCATTTTTAGAGTTAGTTTGCAACAAATAAAAAGAAATATATAGAAATCAGTTTGTGATATTTGTACACTTAAAAATAAATTCATGTTGAAAGACAACTAAATAATTAAACTACATGTTATATTAGACTGTGCAGCTAAATGAAGATAATGTGAAAATGTCTTTTGACACACAGAAAAGAGAAAATCACCAAACTTGACATGATATATTAGTGGTCACATATCTCTGTAAGAGCATGAAAGTGCTAATGCACTGCTGTCCTTATTTCACCTTCACTCAGTAACACAGCCAGAGACCTAAGATTCCCTGGAGTATGTCTGCTGAGATAAAGGGTAATGTATACCCTTCATGAGTAGTAAGATCCAGCAAGTAGCGTCCAGATTTTTATTAATACCATAACTGGATTTTCTTCTATTTTCTGAGTAAACCCCACTCATCCATGGGTCTATGTGTTTGACAATAGAATATGGCAAATATATTTGAAAGCTAGGAAATAAAGGCTTGTAGAATTTACTTGATTTGAGGAAATAGCCTTGTCATCCAATCCTAGGTCTTATGGGGCACTCTCATTTAATTTTTCTTTTCTGATATTAATTATCAAACTTATCCACTTGAAAATATTTCAACTTTACATTTGAATGCACAAAAATTGATCTTTGATGATAATATTTCTAATAATCTCTTGTTCTGTAATTCTACAATATATGTATGTGTGAACGTATGAATGAATGTGTGCCTATATGTATGCATTTATTTTTAAATTGGGAAGGTCTTTAATATGTTTTTACACACTAAGTCCAATACGAGTGACTAAGCAAATACTTTAAACTCGGTTATGGAAAAGAGATAACTTACTCTGGTTGGCAGATACATTCACACAATAGCCAGGCGTGACATCTCTACTAACATTAGGTGCAAGAACAGTAACCATGTTTTTAGTCATGACATAAACAACCTGATGTTATAGATTTTATGCAGTGTTAAGGAATTAGAGCAGAGTAACATAATTCATTCCCGTTCTTATGGAACCAGAGTTGTATACATTTCATTCCCTGTTCCTCCATTCTTAGGGTTAATACAAGTAGCAATGCGCAGAGTCCAGTCTTGTCGCTTTTACACAAGCCTGTAAAAACACAGGACATGTGGGGAGATGAGCTCCACTGTCATCAGCAGTCCAGTGATCTTCAGTTCTGTGTTTCCATATGAAAACTAAACAGAGTTGATTCTGTACAAACTCTGTGCTTGGAATAGGCAGAGTCCTAAGGGAAAGCTGGCTGGTTAAGCCTAAATCTTGTTAAAAAGATATGAAGTGGGCTGCCAAGAAAAAAATCTTTGAAGCAGCAGCTGATTGCTATGACTGCACCTTTGACTGAAAGCACCTGCCAGTGTAGTTCCAAGGTTAATGACAGTTTTAAACTCTTCCTAGTATATTATTGATCTTGTACACAGCAGTACCCACAATAGCTGGAAAAAGAACTCCATGTGGCCAAGAGTGATGCAATTTTTGCCATAATATCTTTCCTTCCTTTCTCTTGTTCCATGGGAAAGTTAAGCTTCTTTAATATTGTTTGGTTAGGATGATCCTTTTAATTACGTGTTTACCTATGTGAGGATCATTATTTATTAGAAATTGCACAAAGAGAAATTAAAGATGGCCCAGGTGATTATGTTTGGCTCAGAATTTACTGAGAACGAGCAAATAAAATTGTCATAGTGGCCCTCAAATCAAGGTACATCTACTGCATCTAATGAAAAGATATTTGCAGAAATCACCAAAAATTGGTTCAGTATCCAATGAAAAGGCACTTGCAATAAAGTTGGAGCTACTATCTGTCCCATCCTTGTCATTAAAAGCTATACAAAATGAGTTATCCCATTAAAGAAAGATCCGCTGGGTATTATGTTCCACCACAGCAGCAGATTTAAGAATCAGACTCATGGTCTTTATCTCAAATAATTTTAATCTAGATTGACATTTTATAGATGAACAATGAAGAATGAGAGTTGAAAGCACTATGAGTAAATGACACTCCACTGATTTCATATTGAGCTTCATTCTTGAGCTTTTTACTGATCGATTTAGTTAGCAGATCTCTGCAGATATGCTTAGTTCATAAAAACTAGAATAAGAAATGTCTTAAATGGAGCAGGATTGAAAAGCAGGCAAATGTTTTCTTAACATTGGATGAGATCCTCAGGCAAAATGTCTGCAGTATCTTCCATGGCTTATTCATCGAATTTAAAAGTACCCTATTTATATGTGTTGCTTTTTTAGTAGGAAAGGCATTTCCCTGTCAACCTATTAAACAGGCTGAGCACCAGTGCTGGTGACTCTAGTTCCATTTTATTTTATTTCCTACTGTCTCTGAAGAGAGATTCTGAAGAGACATGAAGCCCTGCAAATTATTTTATATATTTTTGGACCATAAGGCAAGACCGGAGCTTGAGAAGCATGCTACTAGTTTTAAGAGGCTTGAGGGGAGATGTAGGTGCCTTTGAATGCCCGCTCGTTGCTCAAGGAATGATATCTTCACATCAGGAAAAAAAAAAAAAACCAAAAACAAAACCAAAACAAAACCACAAACAAAAACTCTAAGGGCATAGCTTGTTGGTAGCTGGGTGGAATCTACAGTGGATTAGAGTACATCAGAAATATATTAAGAGAAAAGTGAACAATACTTCTATATGATACTTAGACATATGAAAAGAAACTAGATGCAGAAGCCAAGGGAAATCATAGATTCATACAATCATAAAATGGCTTGGGTTGGAAGGGACCAGAAAGATCATCCAGTTCTAACCCTCCACTAGACCCAGTTGCCCAAAGCCCCATCAAACTTGGTCTTGAACACATCCAGGGAGGGGGGTTTCACAACTTCTCTGTTCCAGTGTTCTCTCTTCCTCACCACCCTCACAGTGAAGAATTTCTTCCTAATTTCTAATCTGAATCTATCCTCCTTCAGTTTAAAGCCATTACCCCTAGTCTTATCACTACATCTGAAAAGTTCCATCATAGGAAGCAAGGCAGGGTGGTATGACACTGCACTGCATTCTCAAACAAAGATTTGGATTCTCAATGACAATTTCTATATTTTTCCTTCATTTTATTTTCTGACAGCACCCAGTTTTTGCCTCACAAAGAGAAAGGCAGTCTGCTTCATAGAATCTGCAAGAACTCAGCAAGTGTTGGAAGTCTTTCCTTTTCCAAGAACAGATGATTGTCTGCAGGTCTAACAAGGTGCCGGCTCCTATCTAATGGTTTCTGCAAAGTTCCCATTTTACTCAGAATGACAGCTTGTGGTACGAAAGGAAGCAGTGTTCCCACAGATAAGAGCTCAGCAGGAGTGCTGCTAGGTAAGATACAATCAATTAGTTGATCACAAGTCAGTAAGTGCCAGGGATGCTGCTTCACACAAAGAGCCCAGCATTATCTTTTTGCAAAACAGCAGATCTTGAGTCAGAAGGAGCTCACTGGCATACTCCCACTTCCCCCATTATCTAATTCATTAGCATTGCTAGCGAAGTGATAGCAAGCTGAACACAGATGTTTATGTGTCCTGGTTCTGGCCAGTGTGTGAATATCAAAATGTGAATGTCCCAAAATCAATCCTGAATTCAGATGGTATATGCAAGGAGGAACTCACGTGAGACAGCAATTTCCTTTTCTTCATCAGACTTTGTCAGTGTGAGAATCCTAATATCTTTGAGCCCGTGAAGTGCAATACTTGACTTTTGACTCCTTTTGCATTTCCATACTTAAATAAAAGAGGATCTACCTGATGCACCACAATAGACAATTTCCAAAGTTTAAATTCTTTTATTCAAGTTAGTTGCAATATTTACAGCTGGAATAAAGGATTTCTGTTTTGTAACACCATGTTGATTTCTTCATTCTATCCATCCAGAGGTCTCAGATTCTGTCATATCTCTACATTTCAAATTCAGCCAGATATACAATGCCATCTTGATGTGCCCATCTCATGGAAAAACAATTATGTTTTCCTTTGCACTCAGCGATTATTCTCTTTGCTTAATGGGTATTATGTATCAATAGACTGCTTTAAATTATTATATATGTTTGTTAGTAGAAGATATGGCTTTGTAATATTTTTTCTGATGTGTTATTATTTAAAACCAGGATAATTAATTGTAAACCTCAACATAAATGTTGTTAATAGAATCTGATAATTGTGGTAGTATTCTAATTACTGTAATTTGTCCACTATGAGCCTAAAATGCATGAGAGTTGCACTTCTATGAAAGATAACTGTCAAATGCATTGATTAACCCAAATCTGAATCATTTAAGATGTGATTCATTTAAGATGATTTTATTGATCTTTCATTTCCTAGCTCTCTCTCCTTGTTTCTCATATAACACCATTCAGCATAATTAAATCAGAATTATGTATGTATACAAATTTCCCCAAATAGTATATGCTAATTACTTATTTGAGGGCAAAGAGTTTCTGAAGGGTTTCTTGATGAAGAGACACATGTTTACTTTGAAAAATAAATACTTTCTATTTATGTAGGGAATTCCAAATCAGCATCTAAAGTTTTGGGACACCTGGCTTGTTTCCTGAACAGCCAAGAACTGCCACAGATAACTCATGACTTTTTGTCTGGCCTCAGTGAGCAAGAAGTGAACACACAAAGGAACAATCACTCTCAAACGTCTTAGTTGTGTAAGTATTTGACCTCTGGAATGTAGTTATAAGGGAAACACCATCCCCCTCTCCTCTGAGCGACAATTCCAGAGCAAATGATGCCCAAACAGCTTAGCAGGACTAATTAAGGACAGCGTAAGACAACATGGCAAATTAATAATCTGAATTCTAGTAGCACTGCACAGGGTACTAAATCATACTGTGTTACACTTCAGGACTTTCATTCTGCCTGAGACTTCATACAGAGAGTCAACTAGAAAAAAACTTGTATTTTGAAAAGGGGTAAGAGTGATTGCTTATGCAAAACAAGCCTATAAAATTTGCTACTGTGACAAGTCTAGAGGCTGTGGTATATTTAGTAGAAAATTAATAGTGATATGGTCTTCAGACTCCTCTGAATGCACAGTGGGAAGCAACATCAATCACTTCTCCTGCTTCTCTCCACTCCCTCAGTTGACTCTAAGACATGCATCTAATCCATTTATACTGTAATTAATCCTGCCCTTCCCTTAACTGTTACTCTTTTCTGTCTGACATCCTCTGACTCTCACAGACGTATATTAAGATACAGCAGGGAACAAAATTTTGATTGCAAAAGAGACTGTACAAATCTTCATATGGTCTACATATGAATCTAAACCTACTTTCAGTTTAAAACCATGGTTTCTTTTCCCATTACTACAGGTCATGGTAAAAAGTCTGTCCCAGCCTTTCGTGTAAGCCCACTGCAGATACCAAAAGGCCAAAATAAGGTCTTCCTGGAGTCTTCTCTTCTCCAGGCTAAACAAGTCCAACTGTCTCAGCCTGTCTTCATAGGAGAGGTGCTCAAGCTCTCTGATTATGATAGTGGCTGGATTTGCTCCAGGCAGGTCTATGTCTTTCTGTCATGTTTTAGCCCTAGCCAACACCTAAACACCATGCATGAAAGAAAAGAATATTTAATACTTTAACATTCAGAAGACGACCTCAGTTTGTGGATCCCAAATAGACTCAGAGATATTTGTCCAGATATTTATCTGTCTCTCTCATAGTTTCAGCAGAAGCCTAGTCATATGTCAAAAAAGCTGCAGAGATAGGTTAGCTTTGGGTTTTATAAATAATCTAAAATAATTCAGAATTTTAATCTAAATATTCATATAGTATTTGGGTCTTATCATATGTGCAAAGACCTTCATTAATCATTAGAAGTTATTTACAACAGTAAGATAAATTAGTTAATTGCGGATGTGTAGACTGTACCCCTGATCCACTGATGAACTTGAGAAGGTAGCCCTAACTGGGAAATCACCGAAGACTTGTCAGATATCTTCTTTATTAAATATGTTACAGTCTCTTGTGATGTGGATCCTGTGAGTAAAAGGTTATTGTGTTTTTTGACTCATTTTCTTTTGGTTTGAAACTTAACACATACACTGGTAATGACTTCACAATGCCATGGGCAATGCCAAAGCATTTTCTAAGATTAAACGTAAATGTTATACAAAGCCCATAATAGCCTATATTAAAAGTCAGCTATATTAACAGCATTATTTGGCCACATTCTAAGAATTGTATTTCTAATCAAGCATCAATTTATCCAGAAATTTTAATCTGTAATGCATGTACTCAGGACGTTACACTATGAATTTAAACATCCTTTATAGGCGCAGAACGGAAGAAACACAATGTAATGTATATATTATAAGAGGATCTAATATGGAACTGTTTGCCATATAAAAACAGAATCACAGAATCACAGAACATTAATAGCTGGAAGGGACCTTGAGAGATCATCTAGTCCAACCCACCTGCCTGAGCAGGATCACCTAGATTAAATCACACAGGAACAAGTCCAGGCAGGTTTTGAAGGAGACTCCACAACCTCTCTGGGCAGCCTGTTCCAGTGATCTGTCACCCTCACAGTGAAGTTTTTCCTTACATTCACATGGAACTTCCTATGTTCCAGCTTGGACCCATTGCCCCTTGTCCTACCACTGACCATCACTGAGAAGAGCCTGGATCCTCCCTCCTGATACTCACCCTTAAGATATTTATAGACATTAATGAGGTCACCCCTCAGTCCCCTCTTCTCCAAGCTGAAGAGACCCAGTTCCCTCAGCCTGTCCTCATAAGGAAGGTGTTCCACTCCCTTAATCATCTTGGTGGCCCTGCACTGGGCTCTGTCAAGAAGTTCTATATCCCTCATAGGCTAATTAAAATGCATATCTAAATTAAAAAAAAATCACAAATATTTTAAAAGTAAATAGATTAATCTTTTCTTCCTACAACTACAATGTAATTGGAAAAGATTCAATTTTGAAGGTGCTGGCTTCTTGCAGAAAGAATCTGAGAGACATCACTCCCTCCCATGAAGTTTAGCACGAACTGAAAGGTACTCAGAACCTCAAAGGAGCAAGCCAAAAGCAATTACTTAATATTAAATTTGTCCAGGTGTCTACCAGGGATGATGGTGAGTGGAAAGATTTATTTTTTATATTGTGGAAAGCGTGAGTTATGCTTTGCAGACAGAATCAAGAAAAACTGTTTGCCCTGAAGATCTCACAGGCTACTTACAAAAAGCTTTCAGTGTCGCACCTTCTTTGTAAGCCCTGAGGAGAAAAGATCTTTGAACATTAAGGAAGAGTCAGAAAATATATAAACTATGTCATCAAAAAGGGCAAGAACAGGAGTTGATATTGTAAAAACTAGAAACCTCTCCTGTTCCAGGCTGGTAAAGGAAATTGAACATAGGAGGCAAGAATTATAGAACCTGATATAAATCACAGAAAGATAAATAAAAATTTCTCATAACTTTCCCTGAGCTTGGCAAAAAGGCTACAGTTGCATGTCTAATCAGCATGTTATTCCTTCTGTTAGACCCTCTGGGGAACTGGAAGCAGCCCCACATCTATCAATAGACAGCTTCAAGTTCTCTTGATTGATCACTATTTTTCTCGGTGCTCTGGAAATAAAAATGAATATTTCTGTCATCTTCCTTTACAAAATAAGGTTTGGTACATTTCTGATCCTTCCGGAAGAAGAAAGGAAGGACATAGAGAGCTAAGAATATATAGGTTTGCACACAGATTACATTACTACTGTAGATTAAGAAAACAACTACATTCTTGAATTCATATGAAAATAGATTCACATTTTGGTTATATTAAGTGACAGTGTCTGAAGCTGCTAAGGATTTCACCTTGCTATAGAAACTTCCACTAAAAAAAAAATCAGACATCCTTCTGAGTGTTAAAGTATTAAATATTCTTTTCAACAGTTATAGCATAATAAAGAAACAAAAATGATTCAATGCTTTACTGTATTTTAAAATGCTGTGGTACCTATAAGCATCTTCAATTTTATTTTTTTTATTGAGTAAAATCTATCCAACATTTTACAAGGTATAACTCTTTGCAGTTTAGTATTGTCATATTTGTGAAAAAATGTTGAGATAATGAACATGACATCAATTTGGATAATATTTTCAATAAAATAGTCTGGATAGTAAGACAGTGGATGACTAATTTTTTTCCCTTTTGAATCAACCTTGACAGCTGAGTCCTGTACAATGACAATATCTTTGTAACTACTTCATGTGATAAGGTGGTAGGGGTTTTTTTTGGTTCAATGAGTTGAAAAATAGTATGAACATTAAAATTAAAATTCAAGGAGAAAATTTTACATCCACAGTTATATCGTCCTTACATGAAATAGTCTTCTGAACAAAGAGGAAGACTAGTGTTTAATTTCCATCTTGAGGCATTTTACAATATCAGCTCACTAAGCTTATGACATTTTCTATCTCTTTCAGAGTTGAAAAGCTGAAATTCACAACTTTATGTTTTAGATCAGAAGGAAAGTAAAAGAAACTTGTTGATTCCAAAAGCCTTGAATATATTATCCATCTCCTTGGCAATGCTCATGCGTTCATAATGATGGTAAGGAATTACCAATCAGTTAAGTAAAAGGAAAGAGATTCTCAAACCATAAGACCTTTCCTACAGGAGAGATTTAACATCATTATTTTTGAAATATGACCTTCCCAGAAGCATCTGTAATTATACTTCCAAATTAGAACTAATACTCTCTCAAAACCACTCTCTCACTTACAGAGCATATCAATACCATTCCATGGAAAAAAGTGTGCTTTCAAAATAATGTTGGAAACTTTATACTACAGAGAAATGCAGATATTCTTGAATTCTACATAACAATAAGTATCATCTACTTTGTGAGTCACTTGCAATGAATATTAAATGCAGATTCATCTTGCTGTTAGACTTGAAAATAAGATGTAAAATGAAATAAAATAAAGTTTTCTAATATTAGAAGACTTTTTACTCCTCTACCTACTTCTATATATTAGTATAATAAATAATGAATTAAAATTATCTGTAATTACTCTTCCTAAACTAGCATATACAATTATTTGTTGCCAGATTTCTTTCTGCAGATAATGTAGCTTGTATTGTATTTATGGTCTACATCTGAATCCTGAATTATACGTTAACTGAAACATACTGATAATAAAAAGGGATGGACAACATAGTGAGAATACAGTAGGATGTTTTAGAGGTTTTTACTGAACTTCTTATCTCATGTGGTAGTAGTTTTTCAGAGTAGAAGAAAAATGGTGCAGGCTAATAAAAAAAAAAATATGCTTTGTGACACTGAAGTGATAGATTATTCCAGAGTGAGAGGCTAAACATTTCCGAGAAGCACACAACCACTTTCCATCCTTTTTAATTTTTATTTCATATTATAAGAATTGGTTTGATTCTAAACATCTAGGAAGAGAACTCTGTAAATGATCTCAAACATCAACACAAATAAGATTGAGATTAGAAGTAAAAGATTTAATCTATCTCTGAGGAAGACCTGATGTTCAGATTGGAAAGGAGTACTCATTTGAGTGTCAGGAACAGATATTGCCCACCTAAGGGCACTTGTCTAGCTTCCAAAGCACACAAAGTCACATGCAATGATCACAGTTAAGCTCTGAACAAATGCATGTAAACATTTCACATGTTCACATGCTCATATTCTCTGAGAGATACATCTGGAGGGTGGACTCAAAGTCTTTCTCACTAGCTGTATCTTAACTGCTAGGACTATAGATTTGTGTATCTCATCTTCTGCTCCCATGTTGATCCTATTATTCTCCTATTTGCACCTCTGTAATTATTCACCACAGGAAAAAAAAAAAAAAAAAGGCTAGAGACAGTGTAGAGCGCAAGGCTAATCTTTTAACTGCCAAAGGACTTTCTTGGTGTACTGCAACAAATTAAGTGGGGTAGAGGTAAGCTGTTACTCTTCCCAGGAAGACATTTCTACCAAGGCTTCCATTTAGATGCCTAGAACAAAATTGAAGTGCTTTTTAGAGACTGAGTCATGACAAAGTTCAAGCAAGAGCCTAGGAGCTTGGCTAGGCAAATGGATTGGCTAGGCAAATTGATTGGCTCTTACACACGCTCAAATACCTAAGTAATTAAGAAATTTTGAATGGTTAGCATTTAGTGCTTAGCCTGATTACATCTGTGTTAGCAAATAAACCAGAATAAGGACATGGGTGCAGGCACGGGTAAAGAGTAATTTGTATTATTTCATCAGCGGCACACTCATAGCCTTTCAATCTGTGTAGGTTAAAACATCTCTTAGACAATGGGTACACACAGAACAAGGGAATGTGAAGCCCCAAAACTCTTCACAATATTGTTGATGCCATATTCTGAAGGAAAAGTTCACCTCTCCATAAAAGGTGTTGAAGAGACATAGTATCCTTCTCATATATTACTGTTCTGATATACAGCAATTCCTGCCCACATCATCAGGGCCACCACAGGATAGTAGATTGTGAGAGAAGTGGCAGAACTCTGCAAGCAGGGACATAGAAGAAAAGTTTTCACATAGACTGAATTCTTTGCTAAATTTCAATATCTTAGTCCTTATATCTGTAGGTAAATTATCTAGTATCTATTGAGAAAATTCTATGATATTAAATATGATATGAAAAGAGCAAAAACCAAATCATGCCCTAGTACTGGTCAACTTAGAACTGACACAGGGTTAATACCTATCCAAAATTAACTTTAGTGAATAAATCCAATAAATTACTAAAAAGTATATGGTATCACTGGTTTCACAAAGAAAATTATATTTTTATTAATAAGTATAAAAAAGAGAAAAAAAGGAAATTTCCAGTTAGACAAAGATAAAAAGACAGTAGAAAACCTGAAAAAGCATGGAATGAATGAATGAATGAATGAATGAATGAATGAATGAATGAATGAATGAATGAATGAATGAGAAAAATGTCATTCTAGAAAAATATGTAGTGTAATAAGCAGTGTAATAAATAGTCTCCACAGCGTGGCTTTTATTTGGGAGTCGTGAGACATGGATATGATTGTTATTACCTAGTGTGTACAATTTTCAAGTGCTCATCTTATTTAGGACAAAGAATTCAAGTGTGTTTTGGTCATGGGTTCTGTCCTCCATTATATATTTTGGAAAAATATGCTCACTATGTCTACAGCAAATAATGTAGAATTAGTATATATAGTAATATGATCTCGAAGTATAGTCCTGAATGGAGACTTTTAAATATTGTTTGCTGTTGCTTTTAGCTTTAAAACCAGATCACAAACCCTTTGAACTAAAATTTTCCATGCTCATTTCCAACTTAAAGGTGATTTTTTTTTTAAGTGTATGGAAATATGAGTTAGTTGCTTTGGAGTTACCTGAGCATCAAAGTGTGTTTTTCACACCTAAATATGAGGGGGGTTTGACCCTGATGAATCAAAAGTTTTTTTCATTTTCAAGCTTGGCACATAGCATGAACTGTTGCCTTATGAAGTGTTTTATTTGAAAAACAGAGTAGAAAATAAAAATAAAAAAATAAATATATTTTAAAAAAATTATATGGAGCACAGTCTGTTCTTGAAATTGCAACTGTCATTTTCCTTCTACATGGAGGGAATATTCCTTCTAAACTGTTTCTAACTCTATAATCCTATACTGGTGCAGTTTTACTGTTGGCCATGCACATACCTGTAAACAAAGGAAGCAAACCCACTGTATCTGTTATATTATCTGTGCCAAAATGCAAGCGTGTTAGCATATGCACTAAAGGAAAAAATATGTGTATGCCAATAAACTAAGCTCCAACTTTTAGTACCTCACTTTATACATACCATATTATACTGAAGCATTTTATTTTGTTGTATGCTAGACTTTATAAATCTTTTTAATTATGAAACATCTCACAACAAGCAGACCCTTACTTTGAGAAATTGATTCCTTATATAAATCATACAACTGATTAATTCTTGGACTTGATTATAATCAATAAGTCAAATTTTCATAAAGGGAACAGTAGCAAACTGCAGCATCACAATTCTCTGTGAAAATACTTTGAGCAATCAAAGGATTAATCTGTACTGTACAGTAAAGTACTCTGAGGCATGCTGAACCAAGTTAGGTGGGGAGGGTCTCTGGCATGAGGTGGCACAATCAGATCTTGACAGAGATTTTGGAAGCTGAATTAGCAGCATCACCTAACTGAGCAGCATCACCTGAGTCTCACCCAAGAACATAACTGCACTTGGCAGCAACACTATATTCCGACATATTATGATGTAATTTAGTCATAGAGCTACTGTCATTGCTACCAGATGAGAATGAATGTGTGGTTGAATGGGGCATGTACCACCACTCCATAATACAGATAGAACTGTTGGCTGCAAGAAAACAGACCATCAACATAAAAGGTTAGATATCACAGTGTAGGGAAGTCTCCTAGAGACCTAGGTATCCAAGATTCTGCTTATCTTTTTGTTTAAAGACACATTGAGCATGAGAATAATGATTTACTGCCTTCTGTCAAAACTGTCTTCCACAGGAATCCACAAAACCTTTTTTTTTACTTTTCTTCACTTCCAATGTCAGAGGATTGAGAAGAGCTAAGGAAAGAGGGTATTCACAGAATACATTTATTGTATGAAGACCATAAAAAAAGCACAGGCTTAACTACCATTTTCCTGAAGAAGGAGACCAGAAGTGTTGTCAATGTCCTTTAGATAAGGATTTAGTTCTTAGGACATTCATCTAGGACATGAGATATTCTTGGTTTAATTTTTCCTCTGCGTGAGGAGATTTTAAACCAGAGTTTCTATTTATGCACTTTATACTTCAAATACTTAATCAGCCTTCAGAGCTGAATCCAAACTCCAGATGTCCCAGAGGAAAGTTGTAAGTACTAAATTACAGCCCTTGTTCTTTCACTTTTTCTTTAGCCCATCTCCTCTTCCCCAACACGTTTAGGCCAGAATTGCTTTAGAACAAGTGGAAAAAACTTCAGGCAGTGCAGCTGGGACTCCTCACAGACTCGCTTCTCATGCCTCAGCCTAATTCACTGTTATCTGTTTCTTGGAGGTCCAGCTAACTGCTTTTAGATGTAAAAAACTTACAATACTCAAGCACATACTCACTGGGATGTGCCATCGCTTTCTGGAACAATCAGGGTGGCAACCCTTTTTTTCCAAAGATTTTTTGTTTTTTCAGAATTCCACACTTGTTCGGGAGTAAAGTTCCAAAACATTGGAGGTGCCTACTGTTCTAGACATTTCCCTATATTTAGATTATATCAAGGGAATTCAAAATTATCAAGAGCTGTTGTAACTCTGAAGCCTGAAGGAGAAAGAGATAAAAGTAGAGTAGAAGTATTGTCCCCCTGTAGATTGGTTTTCCATGTGAAGACTCGACTGTAATTATTGACTCCCAGGAGATAGTACTTGAGTTATGGAAATGAGAGCAATACAGAAGACACAGACCACGTCACTCATATGGCAAATAATCATAAGATGATAAATAGCACCATAGGGAATATGTAATGCAAATAAGGAATTAGTTTACACAGCCATAAAAACAAATAATAAAACATTGTGACCAATTACTATTAAACTAATATAAGGAATGCTTACAACAAATTTGTTATCTCAACATTTCAAGCCCCACTTTGGGCCCCTTCCCAACGTCTTTCCTCAGCCTTCTCACTGGTGGGGTGGAACAGAAAAGGGTTTGGCTCTGTGTAAGCACTGCTCTATCCCAGCCAAAACTAGCACAATATCGAACAGTGGATTCAGAAAATTGATTTGAAAGAATTTGCTAGATTTTGTTGAGAAAATGGACTGTTTCCTGTAAATATAAAAAAGATGTTCAAATACCCTTTATTATGATCTCCTTTTTTTTATGGAATGATATAACTACTGAAAAGTTTAGTTGTTGTTGTTGTTGTTTTAGGTTTTTTTATTGACCTTTCAGAATCCCCAAATCACACTGGAGAGCATGTGTGGTCTGAAAAATAAACATGGTTCTAGAATTCTCATCAGGTCTTCTACACAAACAAACACAATGTGTTTACTTCATTTTGTACTCTAAGATTAAAAGTTGGTGATAATAAAAAATAACATAATAATAATATAATAATGAGATGTAACATATAATAATAGAAATAGATACTTAATAAAGTTGCAAGTTAATTAACTATTACTTGCCTTCTTAAAAAAATGCTTCTCAAAATCTATTATTGGCAATTAACAGCTGGTATATTATCTAATAGGCAGACACAGTTCCAAGGAGAATGATAATGTAAAAAAACAACTACCTTTAGTAAATATGTATTTTGCAGGAGACTGGTGATGTTGAACAGGGTAGTAAATGTTCTGTAAAATTAAAGACTTTTGCAACAGTCATGACTGAAACATCTATTTAGCATCAGTAAAACAACTGTAAGTTGCAAAATTAAAAATAATTTTATGAAAGCTAAAAAGGCCTCTTGGTTCAAATATTGCTTTTTAAATGCATTGCCGAAGCTTGGGCATTAGTTTGATTCCAATAAGAATATTGTGCTGATTTAATCACAAAAAGACTGAAGGTTTTAATAGCAATTGGTATATAGTATTATACGGACATGTCAAAAAGGTGAACATACTACAACTGTTCAGCAGTGAACTCACAGCATGTATTACTGAATCATCAGTGACAGAAAATAAAACTTGGTATATTGAGTTCACAACTCGGTGAATCTTTGTGACTATAAGAAAATGCCTTTAAAACTAGTACACAGGGACATATTGTGCTTGTTTTGGCTGGAATAGAGCTAATTTTCTTCATGGTAACTAGTACAAGGCTGCTTTGGATTTGTGTTGAAAGCAGTGTTGGTAACACAAGGATGTTTTAGTTATCGTTGGGCAGTGCACACAGAGTCAAAACCTTTTCCGTTTCTCACACTACCCCACCAGTGACCTGGCTGGATGTGCACAAGAACCTGGGAGGGGGGAACAGCCAGGACAGCTGACCCCAACTGACCCAAGTGTTGTTCCACACCATATGACATCATGCTCATCAATAAAAGCTGGGGAGCAGAAGGAGGAAGAGGGATGGACATTCAGAGTTACGACGTTTGTCTTCCGAAGTAACCACTACACGTGGTGGAGCCCTGTTTTCCTGGAGATGGCTGAACACCTGCCTGCCCATGGGAAGTGAATTAATTCCTTCTCTTGCTCTGTTTGTCTGTGCTGGTTTTGCCTTGCTTATTTAACTGTCTTCATCTTAACCTGCAGGTTTTCTCTCTTTCATGCTTCCAATTCTCTTCCCCATCACCCTGAGGACAGGGGAATGGAGACTGAGCAACCAGTTGCATGGTTCTTAGCTGCCACCTGGGGCAAAACCTCAAGAATTTTCAAATTTCACCTGAAAAGGACAGTAAATGGAAGTAAACATTAATGCTGTTCTTAAAATTGGTTTGAGATTTTGCTTTTTATTTTTGATACTTATTTAAGAAAACCTGCAAACTGAGCTATTTAAAAGTTCTAAATCTATGCCATTAAAGCAATACAGTGTCTAGCAGGTTTTGTTTAAGAAACTATACATTCATATTGAAAAAAAAATAGCTTCAACTATCATTTCTCTTCATCTTTAAAAAACAGACAAGGGAGAAGAATCCTGCAGATGCAAAAAGTGTAAGAAGTAATTTCAAACTATTGCTGTTTTTCCAAAGTGAGCAAGTACAGCTTTTCAACCAGAATTTACCATTTTGTTTTGCATATTTTTTCCTACAAGTTTGAAACAAATAGCTGGCAATCACAAGAAACTTTAAGTCAGATTTATAATATGGTTATATAATTTTGTTATCTCAATAAACTTAATAGAATTACTACAACCAAGGACTTGGCAATTTATTTTCATGAACATTTGGATTTTCCTGGCAAAAAATAAAAAGACAGCAAAATGTGTTACTTTGTCTAATAAACCGTTTGATCTGTAGATTTTTGGCTCATATACCTGTATAGCTTAAGTAAGTATTCCAAAATAGTTTTTCATGTGAAGATGAGGTTTCATTATATAGCACTTCCTTTTTATTTATTTATTCACTGGAGATCTGACTATGGAATGACAAAATGATGTTTAACTTTCCGCTCAACTCTAAATGGTTTACTGTGATACTTAACAATATTTGTAACAGGCAAGCACCATGATCATTAATAAAATTTATAATCGGTACTGTTAAACCAGTCTATAGAAATCTAAAAGACATCTTGAGATTAGATTACCTAAGAATTCCTAAAATGGATTGGAAGTTTTTATATCACTTCATTTTAATTTCCAAGACAAATTTAAAAACCAATTTTGCTTTTCTGTTGTAACATGTCCTGGAATATAATATTAATTTTCCTTATGAGTTGTATATTTTAATGTTGTACCTCCACAATCATATACACTGCTGTTTCAACAGCATGTAAAAACACCAAAATGAAAACATGGAGTTTAGTGGGATACTGAGAGAAGTTCTAAGTAAGTCATCTCATTACAGAATCACAGTTTATTTATTTCCAGCTCCTGCCTCTGGCTTATTCCTGTAAATGAGAAAATCATTAAAGAATGCTTTAAAAATAAAATTCCAGATATCTTGATTATTTCTGGAAAAAAAAATATACAAGTTGCTTAAAATTAAATTCCACAGCAATGGTTTAAGTATTTAACAATGTTAATTCATATCTGAACACATCTAAAATTTGAAAAAATTATAAACTCTGTAATTTACTTTCCTATCTTTATTTCCTCACCTGTTTAATGAAAATTATATGATTCATGCAACAAAAGTAAGAATAGAAGTGATAATCAGTAAATTCCTATATTGTATTTGAAAATTCCTTTACATCATTAAGGAGGAGTTCATGTAGTGGTTATGAAGCTCATCTGTCATTCTGGCATAAAGTGTATCCCACCCACTGGAATATTCTAGTTTGCCACAACCTTAAAGAGAAAGTTTTGGTTTTACATTTCAGTATTCATCATTCACTCCTTTACAACACCACTTATCTACATGAGAATTCAAGTAGACCTATTATGAAACAGATAGGATATTGCCACCTGAGGATGTTCATTTATGCAACTATACATTAGGAAAATTTTCTGTGTTACTTCAGAAAGTCATAAATTTTGCCTAACATATTACTTTTACAATTGGGCTTCCTTTGATTAGGTATCTCCAGCATTTCCTGCCCACATCAATTATCCTATACCTATGCAATAATTCCTCACCTCTCTGCTAACCTTCCTCAGGATAAATGTAGATCACCCAGATTTAACTATGCTAAGGCCAGGAAAAGTTGCCTTTGCATTATTTTCTTAAACTAAGCAATGCATTTGATAAATTTAAAAAAAAGTTACTTCAAATTATATTTCTCATAGTGGCATTACTAGCCATTTTGAGTGAATGAGTAGGCAGATAAACTTATCATTCTTATGGAAATTGTTCTCGCCATGTTGTGACAGTGTACTTAACATGTCATTGTCTATGAGAATAACAAAAGTGTCAGAATTCAAAACTTTTCAGAAGCCATGGTGGTGCTAAGCAGAAATCAGAGCAGACAACTCTTCTTGTAAAGAAAACATTTTGCTGTCACAAACCTGATGGACATGGCTTCTTCAGAATGTTAGAAGTAGCATTCCCGTTTTTCAAGGCCACTTCAGCTATGGTTGAAGTCTTGCTGGTATGTATATGGGAGTGACTATTAACTGACATTTCTCGTCTGCCCTGTATTTTCAGAACTAAGGATATGTAGCTAATTAGCTCATACTGGGCACTGGTCTACTTTAGTCCCCTAAACAGTGATGCACAAATTCTTGAACAGTTTCAGAAAATTATTTTCTTAATTTTAGATAGTATTTTAGCCCTATTGAATTTATTCATAATTACATAGATACACTCGTGCCAATTTCACCTAGGGCCAGGAACACAAGCAAAATTGAAAATGAAGGCAACTACACTAACGAAAAGGGGAAATGAAACTTCTGAATATTAATTTAAAGTATCGGTATTAAGACCAATAGACCAGATTGGACAATGATAATTTTTTTTCTAATTTATTTTTTATTCACAGCATGCTAATCTCTCCTATGTTTGAAAGTGGACTACAAATTAAATTTTTCGATATCATCTAGATGAGAGATCCATTTTATAGTACAGATAAAATCAAGGTACTACTGTTTTACTTCAGTATATCCTTACTGTGTATCATTCAGTATATCCTCAGCTCTGAATGTCCCTAAGTATTAAAGAATATCCTTAAGATATGTATGAATAGGAAAAATGCTCATAAAATTCTGAAGCACACAGTATTTCTTACACTACCCAGTAGTCCTTTGAATTTCCTTTCCTGATTTAACACTATAAACACTGGTTTCAGTTGAGATACAGTTAATTTTCTTTCTTTCTAGCAGCTGACACAGTGCTGTGTTTTGGATTTAGGATGAAAATAACATTGATAACACACTGATGATTTCAGTTGTGGTGCCTACACTAATCAGGGACTTTTCATCTTCTTACATCCTGCCAGGTGCACAAGGAGCTGGGAGAGCTCAGCCAGGACAGCTGGCCCGGACTAGGTCCTGCTCTGGATAAAACTGGGGAAGGTAGCAGGAGGTAGAATCATTGGGGATTGGGGTGGGTTTTTGCAGGTGCTGAGTAACTGCGTTTGTTCGTCATCTTCTTTTATGGTTATTGTAAGTTATCCTTAAGAAGAAAGGTATTGGTGCTGTAGAAAGCATATCAAGTCACAAGTTGTTCTACTTACTTGGAAAGAAAAATTTGGAGAAACAATCACAAGGTTAGTATTCCATAAAAACATCACTGACAACTTCACAGCATGCTGTGACTCCTAGCTCCACTGACTGTTGGAACAAATTTCTAATTTCCCCTCATAGAGAGTTGAGAAGATACAAAGATTCTGGTGAAATTAAGTTGAACACCATAAATAAAAAGAGAAAAGGCCTGAGAATAAATAAGTTCAGAGTTCTTTGGGGATTTTTTTTTTTAATGGAAAGTTTTAATCTGCTTTCACTCAGCACTAAAATAAGTAAATTGTATGAATTGTTACCATCTTGAAACCTCATATGGTAGAAAAAAATTACCTGTATATATGAATTCATCTATTTATGAAAGAGAGAGAGAAAGAGAGAGGAAGGAAGGAAGGAAGGAAGGAAGGAAGGAAGGAAGGAAGGAAGGAAGGAAGGAAGGANAACCTCATATGGTAGAAAAAAATTACCTGTATATATGAATTCATCTATTTATGAAAGAGAGAGAGAAGAAGGGAGGAAGGAAGGAAGGAAGGAAGGAGATTAACATTATTTTCCCAAGAATGGCAATTTAGTTTGATACTCTATATGGTAATCTTCTTTGGTCTAGATATTAATTTGTCTGCAAGATGTTTTTATGGATGATAATACAGTGTAGTCCTGTTTTCTGTGAATTTTCTTATTTTCTTCTTGGATATCTTCACCAGTATTGACAAAAAAAATTACAATGTTTAGTTGGGACAAAATAAATATCCTTTGCATAGATGAAATCACCTTTATTTGATTTGCATTCAAATTACTGGAAGTGCAGAGGTTTGCCTAAGGAGTATTTTGAGTATATAATTTGAATTTAGTATTTTGAACAGATAATTTTAGGGATAGAGTTGAACAACTTAATATAAATTCATGGCTTTTGCAATATTTTATTTTTCTTTAGCTGAAATACTCCACTTCTAGCATGGAATAGAGTGCCCTATTTGCGGGGGTTTTAAAACTACATTTCCCTTCTCTATCTTTCCTGTTTTGCTTCAATGAACATAATATACTTTTGGGTGTATCTTTGACCTTTCAAACAGTGAAGCATACCTCCACCTCAACACAGATTAAAATTATATCAACCTTGTCCTTCACTCTTATTCTGGTTACTCTTTATATTCAAGTCTTTCATTCTAATTGCTACAGATCTGTCCGTGGTAACGGACAGAGTAACACCTGCCTGAGAAGGAGATATGGCATTCCTTGTGCTGGAGTATGTTTGTAGGGCCAGCTCCATCAGGAGGAGCCAAGGACTGGTTTAAGCCACACCCTTTTTTTTTATTCCATCACAGGTGTATGTTTTCAATCTTGTTTTATGTAACAAAATGTTATGGCAAGCATAGCTGTAAACACCTCTTGTGATTTTCCCACCAAGGAGAAAAGAAACCAAGATCAAATCTGACAAACATGAGTCATAGATTGATCAATAGTTTCTGGAAGAGAGTTATAACAATATGAATATAATAGGATTTTCTTTTAGATCTTACTAGTTTTCCAAAATCAGTATAGTCTGTGTAACCAGTATCTTCCTGCAGTAATGATGTTAACTTTTTCTGATCATCATAGAATCTTTAAAGGACAAAAAGACCTTTAAAATCAGTGAATCCAACTGCTAACCAAACACTACCAAGCCCCATCACTTAAACATTATTCTAAATGTCACATCTTATAAATAAATACCTTATGCAGCTGTTTAAAGAAACCTACTCTGTAAATAAGTATATCTGCAATTTAATTCATATACACTTTCAACTATGTAAGCAAATGTGTCTCATCTCTTTTCTCAGAGATTCTGTACTTTTTTTTCTTCAAATATGTTAGCCATGACTCATTAAAATAAAAATTAAGTAAAAAAATTAAAAGGGGGTTTAGTCTAGTCACTAACACAAATCAAAACGATTTAATGTCAGCAAATGATAAGGCATTGAAAGAACTTACTAACTTCTAACATCTCCTGTTGTGGAACTAAACCAAAGTTACCATTTCTTTCTAGGGTTGCCTTGCCAGTTTTAAACACACTGTAAATATATGCACTTCTGAGCTAAAGAATTACAGTTGCTTCCATAGGGTGACATTATCACCTTCTGGCACAGTTTGGATCTAACTCCAGCTACCATGCCTTTTCATATATGTGTTCAGAGACTCAGACAAGAAACAGTCAGAGGTTATCCTGTCTATCATTTCCTCGAGTCTCTTTGATATCAACTAGATATCTCTCTCCAGAGATTACTGGGCAAAATGATGAACAATCTGAGGTAAAGTTGAAATATTTTTTCTCTGAACAGATGAAAACACATAAACATAGACTTTTCAGGAAAATGATATAAAAAGTTTTCAGTTCTAATAACATTCTAACTACCTGGGGGGGAGAAAAAAAAGTTTTTCAAAAGCAGAAAGTTACATTTTGGTATAGGATTGCTCTTGGTCCTCAATTGTTTTTCCTTCAAGAACACAGCAAAAAGTATGGTCCCCCTGAAAAATTAAAAAAAAAAAGAAAGGATAACCACATGTGAAATAAAAAAAAAATTCAGAAATGCAAACAATTCCAAAGATAATATTTCCAAATAACCCTAACCTCCAAATACTCCAGTACTTTCTTTTTTCCTTATATTTTCCCTTATATTTTCCTTATATTTTTTCCTTATATTCCAATTAATATCCAAGTAAAAACAACACACTTAATTCTAAACATACCATACTGTGAGTGAAAAAAGCAAGATATGCTCATAGTTCTTAAACTTATGAACTTGTAAGTCCTAGTTTTGAACAACTTTTTTACACATTTCTTTTATTGTGCTTTACTGTAAGATAGTTTCAAATTTTTAGTGGTAATTAGCTTAATTTGTTTCAGTTTTACATTGTCTGGCATCTTGAAACTTAGGCCAGACCTTGGGAACATACTTTGGCATTAGATCTGCAAAGGCTCGACTATTAGGTACAAGACTGTAAAGCAAGAGGCAGAAATTAAGAACTAAGTAGGCAAAACCTAAAAGTTGGATGGTCAGGTACTTTTCACAAGTTTGGGTTGGACTAAAATTTCCCTAAAGATGAAAGAGAAGATGGTCTACTAATTTGGGTTTTGCAATATCTATTGAGTGAAAACTCAAACAAAAACACAGAATCATATAGCTGTTGAGGTTGGAAAGGATTTCTGGAAGTCATGCGGTCCAGCCCCCACTGCTCAAGCAGAGACATCTACAGCAATGTTGCCAAGTCCATGTACAGATGGCTTTTTAATATCTCCAGGAGTGGCAGCTCCATAACCTCTCTGCCTGAGAGTGCACATCCTGTGCCAGTGCTCAGTCACCCTCACAGTAAAAAAGTGTTTCCTAATGTTCCGCAGGAACCTCCTACATTTCAGTTTGTGCCCATTGCTGCTGGTCTAGTTATTGGACAGTACTGAAAAGATTCTGCCTGTTTCTTCTTCACAACCTTCCTTATGATCTTTGTACATGTTGATGGGATTACCTTTGAGCTTTCTATTCTTTAGGCTAAAAAAGTCCCAGTAAGAGACGTTCTCCGTTCCTTAATCATAAATGTAGCCCTTTGCTGGAGTCTCTCCACTATGTCCATGTCTCTCTTTTACAGAGGAGGCCAAAACTAGACCCAGCACTCCAGCTGTGCCTTCACCAGTGCTGAATGGAAGGGAAGGATCACCTCTCTTGACTTGCTGACAATTATTTGTCTAAAGCAGTTGAAAATATCACTTACCACCTTTGCAGGAAGGGTACATTGCTGGTTCATATTGAATTCAGTCTCCAAAAAGACCTAGAGACCCTGTATTGCAAAACTTTTTTCCATCTGGGCTGCCTCCCAGAACACACTGGTTAATGGAGTTGTTCCTCCACACTTGCATTTCTCTTTGATGAACTTTATGAGTTTCACAGATTCACAAAATGTTGGGAGCTGGAAAAGACCATCTAGTCCAGCCCCCAACCTGACCGGGATCACCTAGATTAAACCACACAGGAATGCATCCAGATTGGTCTTGAATGTCTCCAGAGAAGGAGACTCCTCAACCTCTCTGGGCAGCCTGTAAAATATGTGTATGCTTTTTACATTACTTTGTTGGAGGGTTTAAAATAGGATAATAAAAACAAGAACAGCAGGGTTTTGATCCAGAATCTTTTAAGTCTTCTTTCTCCCTAAACAGTTTTTTTGGTTTCACAAGCTTCAACGAGAATAATGGACAAAATTCCCCTGGAAATAATATAAAGGCGAGTCATTACAGCACTTATGTGGGTAAAGATTCCTCTTTTCCTCTGTGAGTTGTGTAACTGATGGCCAATTTATACCTCTACTTTTTTATGTTTCAGTGAAACTTAGCTGACCTTCAGGCAGTCTATCTACCAGAAAATCACCTATCCACCTATCTCCTCAGAATAGACACTTCCAAATACATCTGGAAGACAAGAGTAGATCATGTACTCAGGTCAAAAGAAATATCTATAACTTTTTTTTTTATTATTGTATTCAGTGACAACATCACTTGGGAAAAAAAAAACTTACTAAAACTTTAAAAACTACTATTGATAATTCTCACAGATATTTTTATTGGTTTATTTGCTCATAAATCTGATGTGGTGGAGTTGGCAAGAATCCAGTTTATTAGGAAGGAAGAAGAAAACAGTGAAGTTAAGCTCTGTAAAACTATGACCCTCACAGACATTTTGTCTGGAGATTCACACAGGTAACCTAATTGTTGCATCATAAACTCGCACATGTTGAAATGTTAAATGCAGGATAATGTGAGAAGTCCTATTTTTGTAGAACCAGTAAACATATGGAAAAGGCAGTGGAAGAGTTCAGAATAATTGTGCAGGTCTTATTTTGCAGTTAACTTGTTGTACTTTATTTATTTGTTTGTAACAGAAGGCACATATAAATCGCTGTGTTTACTACCTTGCTCATTAAGATGTTGTTCCTGCGTCTTGTAAGTCATCTCCCAAACCATTCTTGGCTCTAAGGAGAACTCTAAAACCTGCATGCATGCTGCCTTTGGGAACACTTACATTAGAAGCAACTGATATTAGATAACAGTTTTACAGTGAAGTCCTCAGTGGCTGACAAGTTATGTTATTTTAGAAATAACATGCAAGGTAAAAGCACTTGACATACACACTTAATCAAGAATTAGTTTTACTGTGTTCCTATAAAATTATCCTAGTTCACAAATTAGAAGGACAATCCTACAGTGGCTTAAAACATTTGTATTCAGTTAAGAGTGACTTCCAGCAATTCCCTGATTTTTACTTCCTACAACCCTTAGCAGAAACTACGAATTTTATATATTCCATTATTACAAAAATGTTTCATAAGATACATGATACAACAGAAGACTGTTGTAAATGTTCAAAGTGTTAGATTCCAGACTTTTCCTTCCATATTTTAGAGCTTTCCTGAAAGTCCCCATAATCCAAGTGAAATGGTTTGCAACCTGCTGCACCACTCAGATGCACACAAGTCTATGGGACTGGATGGGATGTACCCAAGAGTAAAAGCAAACTGATGGAAGTTCTCACCAAGCCACTTTCCCTCATTTACCAGCAGTCCTGGCTAACTGGTTAGCAGTCCCAGCTGACTGGTTAGCCAAGATGACAATACACAAGAAGTGCAGAAGGAGGATATGGGGAACTACAGGCTTCTCAGTCTGACCTTGGTGCCAGGAAAGGTGATGGAGCTGTTTGTTATGTCATCTGGGGATAGATGAGGATCCAACTGTGAGCTTATGATTCAGGAGTAAAGGGATGACAGGGCAAGGGATATTATAGTGGGAGACTTCTACAAGCCACCAAATGAGTGAGACCAAGTGGATGAGGGCTTCTATACACATATAGAAGCAGCTCTGGTTCACAAGCCCTGGGAAAAGGAACCCAGGAGGTTTCTGGAATGTGCTGATGATGACTTCCTTCTCCAAGTCATAGAGGAGACAATGAGGAGGGATGCCATGTTGGACCTTACTTTCATGAACAAGGAGAGGCTGATGGGGAATGTGAAGCTCATGGGTAACCTTGGCTGCAAAGTTCCAGATCCTCAAGGCACCAAGGAAGGTGCACAACAAGCTCACTACCCTGGACATAAGGCAAGAAGACTTTGGCCTCTTCAGGGACCTTCTTGGTACTATGTGACAAAGCCATGGAAGGAAGTGGGGCCCAAGACAGCTGACTAGTATTCAAGGATCACCTCTTCCAGCTTAGAAGCAATGCATCCCAACTCACAAAAC
Source organism: Heliornis fulica (assembly GCA_013399135.1). NCBI lineage: Eukaryota > Metazoa > Chordata > Aves > Gruiformes > Heliornithidae > Heliornis > Heliornis fulica. The sequence continues at coordinate 83,127 of VXBZ01001333.1, forward strand.
ATCAGACAAAAACATCTAAAGGCCTGCATGGATAAACAAGCTGCTCCTGGGCAAATTCAAATGCAAAAAGGAAGCCTTCAGAGCATGGAAGCAATGGCAGATAATCTGGGAGTAATACAAAGAAACTGTCTGAGCAGCCGAGGATCATGTTAAGAAAGCCAAATCCCTGATACTATTAATTTTTGCCAGGGATGTCAGAGGCAAGAGGAAAAGTTACTGTAGGTATGCCAGTGATAAAAGGAAGGCAAGAGAAAATATGGGTCCCCTCTGGAATGAAACTTGAGATCTGGTGACTCAGAACATGGAAAAGTCTGCAGTACTCAAGGAAGTTTTTGCCTCAGTCTTCACTGGCAAGTGCTCTAGTAACATTACCCAGGCCAATGAAGGTAAAGGCAGGGACTAGGAGAATTAAGCATGACCCACTGTAGAAGAAGATCAGGTTCAAGAACATCTAAGATATATGAAGGTTCACAAGTCAATGAAACCTAATGATGAGTGTCTGTGGCTTCTGAGGTGTCTAGCAGGTGAAGTACCCAAGCTACGATCCATCATATTTGAGAAGTCATCACTTCCAACCTGGTAAAGTTCCCAGTGATTGAGAAAAAGGAAAATACAACCACTATTCTTAAAAAGGTGTGAAAATAGAGACCTTGGGAACTACCAGTCCATCAATCTCACCTCTGTGCTTGGCAAGATGCCAAGCACAGAGAACATGGAACAGATGCTCCATGAAAATATGCTCAAGCACATGGAAAATAAGAAGATAATTGATGACAGCCAGCATAGCTTCACTAAGGGCAAATGGTGTCTGATCTATTTGGTAGCCTTCTGCAAGGGGGTTACAGCACTGGTGGATAAGGGAAGAGTGACAGACGTCACCTAGCTGGACTTGTGAAAAGCATCTGACACTTCCCCACTTAATATCTTTGTCTCTAAATTGGAGAGACATGGATCCTTCTTTGGAGAGACATAGATAACTTCATAAAATCATAGATTCTATGAAGAATTCTTATCCACCAATCACTTGGTGGATAAGGAATTGACTGATGGTCAATCTTGAAGAGTTGTGGCCAACAGTTTAATGTCCATGTGAGGATCAGTGATGAGTGGTGTTCTTCAGGGATTGGTATTGGGATCATCACTGTTTAACATCTTTGTCAAAGACATGAGCTGTGGGATCAAGGGCACCCTCAGTAAGTTTGTTGATGACACCAAGCTCTGTGGTGCAGTTGACATGATGGAGGGAAGGGATGCCATCCAGAGGGACCTTGACAGGCTTGAACATAGATGTGTTATGGGTCATGGTTTAGTGGTTGGACTTGCAGTGCTAGGGCAGTAGTTGGACTTGATAATCTTCAAGTTCTGTTCCAACCAAAAGGATTCTATGCTTCACATTGTATGTTTTCACTTATAATGCAGGCTTGGATAGAAGATGGTCTCAAATACTCATTTTGAATTTTGACAGCTTTCTAATTAATAAGCTGAGGTTAGGAAACTTCATCTTTATTTTCAAGATTGTCTAAAACCAAAACATATCCTATATTTTAGCATTTCTCTTTCTGTTTATACTTTCAATTGTTTGGTTCTGGGACTTCCATTATGTGTATGTAAAACTGAGGCATGGTGGGACACCAAATATAAAAATAAATATTTTTAGTTATAGCAAGAAGATTTAAAATTACCTGACAATTTGTATCACTTCAGATTACCAACTGTCACTATCTGACTCCATTGAAGAGCTCTAAGATAAACAGTTTGGAATCCAGGAGTCTGGAAAGATGCATGGTTCCCCTGGGTCCTCTGTTATAATTGCCAGGCTTCACAGATCTTATCACAATTGACAGAGCTGACAAATAAACACAAGACTAGCCATCTATAGTCCTAGACAACTGTTATTAAGTAACTGAATAAAAGCTGTTAGGTTCTTCCATGAGTCAGGCAAATATAGCTACCTCCATCCCAAGATAGTTGTCTGTATAGATGAACTTAACAACCGTTTAAAGACAGCAAGTAATCTCTCCATATTATTGATAGAAGGCTAAACTTTATTTTAATTATTTTATGTTGGTTTGTTTGTTGGTTGTTTTTCTGAACAGCTAACAAAAATGAAATTAACTACCTTTAACATATTTTCTACTAAAGAAACATGTGACTAGAATGCCACTTTAAATGTCAGTTCTGTCTAGCAGTCACATTTTTCCCAATCTACGTAAATACTCAGATTTCACCTCTCAATGCTTGTTGGCATATAAGGTCTATTTGGTCAGTATTAAAGCACTTAAAGATTTCCAGAGAAGTGAAAATCACAATAGTCATTCACGTTCACAGTAAGCACTCACGTTCACATGCTGCACTTGATCTGTTTGGAGGTTTTGATCTGTTTTGCAGGTAGAACATAATGCAAAGACAGCAAGTCTTCACTATAGCAACAGCCACATGAACTTTGACATGTACATGCACTGCTTCTAAAAATCATACACTGTACAAACTGTTCTACAGAACTATTAGCTTTTCAATGCCACAGTATACATTTCTCATATTTTATTGCATGATTTCTCAAGGAAATTATTACATAAAATATACACTTTTATAAGGACTAAATTAATTTATCAAAATTTTAATGTAAGAAAAAGTAAGTAAATTTCACATAATGCCAAATTTCTTTTTAAATAAAACTTTATGTAACTACTTTATAACAATGTATAACTTTTTAATTGCTAACAATAGTATCTAAACGAGTTGGAAAATTGTAAAAGTACATAAATTAGTTGTCTTGATAAAATCTGATACAGATGTTTTTCTCCATTTGCTCATTAACAAATCTGGAGATATATTTAAATCAAAGCTCCATTAAAATGAGCAAGTACTCCTTCTCAGTTGAGGAAACATTATTGTTAGGGGAGAAACTGATCATCACTTTTAAAAGCATATTGATATTGGTTATTGATACATGTAGACAAATAACAAAACATCACATTTCGTCCTCATAACAATTCACCTATGTTACTCTTTGCCAAGAGCAAAGAGAGGCTGAAGAGAGAGGCATTCAATAATCCAAGCACAGAAACCAATACTAAGCAGTAATTGAAAATGATGCATTTGCTTGGAAACTGCTGAAAATACTGCTGCTTTGTTTTAACTGACATGAAAAATAGGTATTAAAATAGTAAAACGTTTTCCTTCCTAGGTGCAATTGATTTTACTTTTAAGAAACATCAGCAGAGAACACTGGATATGCCTTTTCAATCTCAAAAACCTCTCAAGACAACACACAAATGTTAGAGGATTTATCCTGAGATTAGCTAGATAACATGAGACAGTTCAGATGGAATCATTAAGTTATGGATGCATAGACTTAGTCTTAGATTAACAGTGATGAAATATACCTACTAAGAATAATGGCCCTTTCAGAAAAGAGTACATCTAATCAAGTGTGTTATGCACCACTGAGTTTTTGTAAAGGGGCTTGCCATTTAGTAGATGTTTGGTGGCATTTGGAACTTTATGCAGTTATTAAACAATGTAAAAAGCCAGTTTGTTTCTTGGTAGGAGTAGTCAGCCCGTTTACTCTCACTCACATTCAAATAAAATGGCCCTCAAGTTAAATAACTACAGAGAAGTTAAAACACACGTGTGATAATGAAAAACTGACTACCTATTATTTGCAATCTTGCAGTCTTCTGTTGGAAGATTTCTTTGGAAAATGTTATATTATTTGAAAATACTTTGAACCTGAACATACTCGAAATAAAATAAGAAAAATGGAGGCAGATTCAAGAATATAGTCTGTCAAGAAAATTTCCATTTGGTTATTTTTCATTTGTCCAATGAAAATGTATTACTATAAAGTTTGTACTAGTACATCATATCACATAAGAACTATAGGATGGCAAGATACCCTATCATGGCACCTTTAGTCAAGAAAAAAACCTCTGAAATAAATTTACAGTGATATAGGAACAAAATTTATAAGATGTGCACAACTCTTTAATTAACTAATCCTATCAGCAATTGTAAGATTTAGTTTGATTTTTACTTAGCTTTGCAGTACCAGAGTCCAAAATATAGATGCAGTGAAGTCACTACAACAATTAGCTGTTGCAATAATAATTTTCCCCCATTTTTCAAGATTAATATTTTAATATTACTTTTAATCCAGAATTTAAATTTTAATTCAAAATATCAAATTATCAATAATATAATCAAATTAAAGCTTTCAGAAAAAATCTATTGCATGTCATACACTTCCATTTGATTTACTTTTATTTTTTAAATAGTTGAAGTTAGGGAATGTTTTGGTCTTGAAGGAGTTTCACTGAGATTTTTCATATATTCATGTTTCAAACACTTCAGCCACACTATGTCTAAGATTATTGTAGTATCATGTATCTGTTCTCATTTGCACAAATCCTTATTGCACATATATGGGAAAAATGCAGTATGATACCCTAATACTGCTATTAGCCTGGTTGACAGCATTTACAGCATACTATTTTCTTACAAAGTGTATTAATGGATGTCTCCAAATAAAATTCTGTCTGAGATAGGAAGTGACTCCACAAGAAAGCTTCCAGCAATCACACCTTATGTCCTGATAACAAAAAAAAAAAATGTCATGGCTGCAGACACAGAAGTCTCTGAGTTAACCGCCATCAAAGCCTCAGACTGTTGAAAAACTGACATTGAAGAAACCTGTTGAAGAATACTTATGGGATTTACAGGCATTCTTTTAGGGGCAGAAATTGGAAAGGACAGGCTAGTCTGAAAGGACACTTAGAACAAACTACATGTGTTAGGAGAAACCAGGTGTGCCTTTGCATCCTCTCTATGGCTCAACAGCATTTCACATATAGCCTATTCTTAATTTTCTCAGTCCTTTCTGGTTTTGTATAATGCTTTTGGAAAATGTGTCATGAGCTGTAACAGTAAAGGGCTAGAACCCAAAACAGTTTATGATATTTTATTTGTACTAATCTTATGGAAAATATAATTTCTACTCTTGTAAAGTATTTACTTCATGTAACAAACAAGATTGCCCATACATATCACCTCCATAGCCAGCAGTGTGCTCTTGCAGCTCTGAAGGCCAATGGCATCCTGCACTCCATGAGAAGAGGAGTGGCCAGTAGGGACAGGTTGGTGATTGTCCCTCTCTACTCTGCCCTCATGAGGCCCCATCTGGAGTACTGTGACCAGATCCAGGGCCCTCAATTCAAGAAAGATGTGGGGCTCTTAGAGAGGCTTCAGAAGAGGCCATGAAGAAGATCGGGGGCCTGAAGCATCTCCCCTGTGAAGACAGGCTGAGGGAGCTGGGCTTGTTCAGCCTGGAGAAGAGAAGGCTGCGGGGAGGACCCCATTGCAGCCTTCCATTATTAAAGGGAGCATATAGACAGGACGGGAATTGGATTTGCGCAAGGGCAGAGTGGTAGAACAAGGGGGAATGGAATGAAGCTGGAGGAGGGAAGGTTTAGGTTAGATATCAGCGGAAATTCTTCACGGAAAGAGCGGTGATGGGCTGGAACAAGTTGCCCCATGAGGTGGTGGATGCCCCAACCCTGGAGGTGTTCAAGGCCAGGTTTGATGGGGCCCTGGGCAACCTTGTCTGGATCACAGAATCACAGAATATTAGGAGCTGGAAGAGACCTTGAAAGATCACTAAGTCCAACCCACCTGCCTGAGCAGAATCATCTAGAGTAGATCACATAGGAACGTGTCCAGATTGGTCTTGAATGTCTCCAGAGAAGGAGACTCCACAACCTCTCTGGGCAGTCTGTTCCAGTAATTTGTCACTCTCACAGTGAAAAAGTTCCTCCTTATATTAAGATGGAACTTTCTATGTTACAGTTTGGAACCATTTCCCCTTGTTCTATCACTGGCCATCACTGAGAAGAGCCTGGATCCATCCTCCTGACATTCACCCTTTACATATTTATAAACGTTAATGAGGTCACACCTCAGTCTCCTCTTCTCCAAGCTGAAGAGACCCAGCTGCCTCAGCCTGCCCTCATAAGGAAGATGTTTCACTCCCTTTATCATCCAGGGCTGGAGGTTTGTGTCTTTGCCTGTGGCAGGGGGTTGGAACTCAATAATCCTTGGGGTCCCTTCCAACCCAGACCATTCTGTGATTCTGTGACACACAACGAAATAATATTTAGTTAACCCAGAAAATGGAGTTCTCACATTTTCAACAGACTTTTACCAAAATATACTTTATGATATTTTCAAGAGTTCCTATACAACTTTCTCCACTTTACAAAGTGTCAGCAGGGAATAAGCAATTTTAACCACTTTGAATTCTATGGAGTATGGAATTAGATATCACTTTGTATAGAAAATCTGGTTTTTTTAAACATGAACCCATTTTTAAATTAGTTTCCAGTTCTTGGTGGAAGCAATATCAATATAAAATCATCTGAATGGTTCAGAATATTTTCAATATTTAATTCCTTTTATAATTATTTAAAAATAGCAATATAGACGTTGACAGTGAGTCACGTTCTTTGTAAACTGCTATTTATCACAACAAAAGATGCCTCATTTGGAGAATATCAAATAGCCTTATTAGTCTCATCAACTTGCCATTTTCTGTGATACCTACCTTAATTGTGTAAGGATAGTCTGTGAATCCACATAATGTAGAAATTAAAATGTTAAGTGGGTTAGCCAATTTTAAGATTCTGAGATGTTTAGTCGTTATTCAATGTCAGCAAAATGTGAAAGAGTTTATAATATTTTTTAACTGTCAGTTATAATATTTTTATGTTTCCATTTAGGGATGCTACTGCCATACTACAATTTCAAATGCAGGAGAATATACTATCTGATAAGAGTCACATTCATTTAACAGATTACTTTAAGAAGCTATTGGGCACCAAATATTAATGCTGAATACTGTATGAGCTCAGCAATCATACTCTTAGGGGTTTTATTCATCCCCGTAAATGAAATAAATAAGCAAGCTTTTGAAAACCCTAATTAGAATACACCTGGGAAAGGATTTCCGCCCCCTCCCCCCATCATAAAACATAGTATTACAGTCTCTCTGAAATCAAGTGGCAGCTAATAACATTCCTAGTTAGAAAAAACGATTTTGGCTCTGCTTCAGTCTGAAATATATTTTTGTACCAAGGACAGTCCAGCAGCAATCCTATTATAACTCTATTTTTCTTTTCTAGGTCATGCCCAAAATTAACCACAGACATGGCTTCTTAGGATGCCTACACCAAATCCCTTACACATAGTATTTAACTGTCAGCTCACTGTCAGGATCATTTTGGACTATCCTAAAGAGCTCTTTTCAAACAAATGTTCCACAGAAATGCCCACTCCTCATCAGTGTGACCGCAAATCAGCTTGTCCTTTGTGTTTGGACCAAGGACCAGACTCCAGGCCTCCTTTATTTAGCAATATCATCATAACTGTAGGATCCTACTGCCTCTGAGACCTACACAGTGTTACAGTGTTTCAGCACATATCCCCCACACCCCACAGGGAGGTTCAAGAATATTTCTTTCTCTTGGCTTTATATATTCAGTGATTTTCGTTTTATAGAGAGGGAGTTGAAAATTGGATTTTTCTGGTAGCAAGTGATAACCAGAATACAGATTCCAGAATACTAAGATGTTGGAACACTGTCAATATTTAGGTGAACTATGTCAAGAAGTTTAGATACTATCTTTTTTATCAGGTCTTCAAATATTTCCTGCCTCTTTACAATGATTTTTTTTCCAAAATTGATAATTATTTATGTTTTCTGTTTGCTTTCCAAGGTAAGTATGGTTGTCTTTTTAATCCACAATTATTGCTTCCTTTAGTTTCTGCTGTAATAAGGTGATATGGTTAGCAAAGAAAACAACTGTCAGGTTTTTTTAAAAGTGGTTTAATATTCATGATGTGCCAAGCCACTTGATTTAGAATAATGGAGAAAAAGTAGTAATAGATGCCAGGCATACATAGAAATCTGTTTTAAATGAGTTAGCACACTTCAAGGGCTCCTAAAAAGTTGATCTTTGCTTTCATACTGAGAACTACTCTCTACCTATCCACCACTCTTTGGTGAATCTGACCTCATATTCGTTGTCCTTTTATTCCAATGAAATCATGCTGGATATTGATTAGTACAGGCCATTATCGAATTTAAAGTCTAAACAAAGGGAGGTTTGTGGGAGATTTTGCCAAGACAAAATGTTAAACCCTTTTGAATTTTTCAAACCCAAGGGATAAGATCAAATATCATGTTCCATTTTAAGTGACTTTGGTCACGTGATAAATGACCTTCCACTGTAATGAAATGTCTTAAAATTGTAGATAGAAGCAATCTACTCATGGGTCTCACTAATAGTCTGTGTTCATGGTGCTGCAAACTGTCGGCATGAAATAGACTAAGATGTATGCAGGAATAAGAATAAATATTTGCTTGGGAATGTTGTAGAACAAACAAAATGCATGAACAATTAACTAGAAAGGTATATAGGATTATAAGTGTTTCCATTTCTATTGCATAAATATACTTTTGATTGCATCTTTTCTAATCTAAAAAGATACCTGTGAAACTCAGCCTCTTTTGCAATGTTGAAAACTAGTAAATTGGAGATTTTGCAAGGGTTTGGGGTTTTTTTTCCTCTTTCAGGCAATGTGCAATTTCTACAAAGCTGTTTCAGGGAGCTGTCAATCTGACAGTGCTCTACTTTTTCTCATACTAAGCAGAAAAGCTTTATCCACAGAAGGAAAAATGGTAGGAACATATGTAAAATAATCAGAGGAGGGACATAGGCAAAATTCTCACCAATTATCAAAATAACTGTGACTATGTTATTAAAAGATGTATTAAATATTTCCATCTGTCTTTTGTCCTTTGTTTTTAGTTTGTTGTTCAAAACCTTGCATATACATGTACCTTTAAGAAAGTGCACAGACACATTATGTAAGAGACAATATTTTTTTTAGTAAAAGTCCTTTTTCTGAGCAGTATAGTATCCTATTTTATTATTTTAATTCTAACTGGCATTTAATTTTTTTTTTAGATTTCCTTAATATATCAGCTCATTTTGTCATTTCATTGAAGAATATTTCCTACTTTTCTATTTAAAAAGAAAATATTATTAGGGGGAACTGGCAATACAGAACTACCTTGTGGCTACTGAAAGAACAGGAAAAAAATAAAGCATAATATTATCATCTATCATGATGTCTCTTTCTAGACCCCCTTCTTCCTGAATGCAATTGCACATGACAAGCAGTACCAAGCCCATGCAACACAGACATTCTACAGTGACAGAAATCAGGAGAGGATTTCTGCCCTTATTCCATACACTGCAGTTCAAAATAATTGATTAAGAATTAATTTAAGGGTGTCTTATGACCTGATCACAATGTTCCCTTCTGAGTACACAAATGTAGAGCACAAGACCAGATGTCCTAGTTTAGTTTGGAAAAAAAACTGCCTGCCATATATTTCTAACACTGACAAGAAAACCTATAGGGAAATGTCTGGACCATATGCTTGATGTTGCATATCAAGCAAGAACTGACCTTCTAATAAAAAAGTTCAAGCCAGAAGCCTTAGCAGTGTCCTTTTCATTTGCTTTACTTACTTCACGCTCAGTATATAATAAGCACACTAGAGGATAGAGAGCTGATGGCTGTTACATCTGAGAGGCAGTAATAGCTCTCATTACATCTGCCACTGAAACTAAAAATGCAGATTCAGCTGACAAAGCATCTAAATTTGGCTGAAGGGTGGAAAGCAACTTGGCAGATCAGAAATCAAAAATACTATGATCCTTCATTTTGTTACTTCAGCTTTACACAAGTACTAGGCTGAATTCAGCAAATGTACACTTGAAGAAAATCATAAAACCTAGGAGTCAGGCCTATACATTTTATTATGGAAAAAGAACTGAATTTTTTAAAGCATACCTATATCCAAAACCAAATGTGTCTTTGCAGAAATGTCAACTTTAAAAAAAAAAACAAAACCACTGCCTTCCCCACTACAACATCACATAATCTTTAAAAGCTGTATAGAAGTGTGCTTGTACACTAATATAAGTATAATAGGCCTATACATTGCAAGCTGTCATAATCTTAAGGATTCTACTGGGAGGAGTTAGGCTGATGGATGGTGATTCTAAAGACCTATATTTCAGGTTGGTAAAGAGATAATCGAATGCTTTCCAAATGCAGAGAAACAAAATGGACTCAGGTGAACTAAAAGACACCTTCTTCTTTCAGAGCAATATTGCATATGTTTAAATGGAGACTCTGCTGATACATCTCACTGACAAATGTGCAGTCTGTAGACTTTCAACTATGCATCTACAATGTATTCTTCTCATATTCAGTCATTTATTGTCATGAATCTACGCTCCTTGAGGGGATAGTGGACGACAGTGGTACTTCTCTGTCTCTGGGTGAAATATTTTTTAATTCACATGTGGGACACTAAGTCACATTTCATTTCTGTCAGACACTTTACACCTCGCAAAATGTACACATTAACTGCTGAGCATTCCTATTTACAGATTTTATCATTTCAAGCCACTGGAAGCATTAATTACACCTAACATTACGGCTGATATTTAAACTGCATGCACAACACTCCCATCCTCAAACCTGGTTTCAGAGAACTGCAGAAAAGAGGACAACTAAGAAGGGAGCAGCTTGAGTGACAGGTGGACTTGTGGAAACAAAACATATGGAAAGACTAGTGAGCGAGCTTTAGACCAGGTTGATTTGATTGTATTGCATCACTTTAACAGGCATTCCTGTTAAAGATTTAGCTATAGCATAAGAGTGTTCAAAACATTTGCAGTGCGTGGAAATCTAAACCACCTAACTATACCTTGTCCTGGTTTTGACTAGGATAGAGTTAATTTTCAGAAGGATCTGGTACAGGTGAGCCAACCTGGCCAAGGATGTTTTTCATAACATGTGACATCATGCTCCCCGTAAAAGAGCAACTCCATGTAGCTCTGGGATGGTTTGAGTGTGGGCTGAGCATCTGATCGGTCATTGGGTCAGTAATGTGCCTTGTGCTGTAACCACTGTGCATACTCTAAGTCCTGTTTTTATTTCCCCCACCCTTTGCTATCCCAGTAAACTGTTCTTATACCAGACCCGGAGGTTTGCCTTTGTCTCCCCATTATCCCTATCTGGCTGGGGCAGAGGTGACTGTGGTGCTCAGCTGCCAGCTGGGGCAGAACCACAACAACCTAAGTCTGATAATATGAATTGTCATTCAGTCTAAAGAAATAGCTTATAATATTGGTATGCAAAAGTCCAGGAGACAAAGAAATCAGCACCTGAGGAAAGAGAAGTTGTGAGTGCAGCTCCTGTGTGATGGGGGGGTGTGATGGGGGGTAGCATTTATTTTCCAATATATTTTCCAGTTTATTCTCCAATTCTGTAAGTTTTTTAATATATTATCACTTTTTCTTTTAATTATACAATGTTAGTACATATTTGGAGTTTTCTAGTGGTCGGAAGTGTGGAGTTGATAGAGCCATGGCTAGAAGACATAGGACCAGCATAAAGGACAGGCTGTGGTAGCTGCTTGTAGAGCAAGGAACTTGTGGTATAAGATGCTATGAGCATGATTACAGCTAAGAAAAGAAATTCACACTAGAAGGTTTTCAAAATCTAAAAAATGTAAATGATAGTTATTGCATTAAAAGCAAGTCAACTAGATAGTCTATTGCTTGCCTTAACAGAGGAAAGCCTAGAAGACTATTATGATTATAAACTGACAACTAATTATTACCCTGTTCATTTATTTATACATTTTTGTTATGTTTATCCCTTGTATAAAACATTTATTTTATTTATTTTAAATATTTATTTTAATTTATATTGTTTATTAAACTTTAATTCATGTACATGAGAAACTTAGATATCTGAGTACCAAAAGCTTAATACAGTTGTCCCAAGTTTGCTGATAATTTCTTGAGCTGGTGTTTTAGAAGCAAACCCTTACAATTCATTCTAACCCTTGTTGCTATCTGTCAAGTGTTGGCAGGAGGGTTACACAATCCTTTTTTAGAAAAAGGATTATATCGAATTACCAAATGAATCCAATTATCAGATTGATTATATCCTTTCTAAATTAATCCCTTAAGCTCCATAGGACAAATATGGATTGCAGTAGTTCTGCTTAGCTATCATTCCTCAGAATAACAACGTATTATGAGTTCAGTGACATTTCAAACAGGAAAGTTCCGGCCATGTTGCTGATTCACGATGAATACTGTCACTTACAGGCTAAACTGAATGTTGACACCATGGCTTTAGGGTAGTCTCCTTGAACTGTATTTTGATTAGGATCAGAGGATAACCTGATTCCTACCACTGACCTTTCCTACATCAGAATTAGCATAGATAATATTTAAACAATAAATATAAATTAAAGAAATAATCGAATGTCACACCTTGCATAAAAGGGTGGGAAACTGACGTGGCTGAAGGAGGCCCTTCCACTGAGTCTTGAGGTTCAGAAAGGACCCATTTGCTTTCTAAACTCCTCACATATGACCGTAGTTGCAGCTAGGTCCAGTCTAAATCACAGACTTGGTCAATGGATTGTGTAAAGGATTATACATGTAGCCACTATCAAAATCAACATTTGCCTGTCAGAGCCACCAAAGGACTTTCATTTAAAGGTTTCACAAAGGTAATTTATTAAGGTGATTTATAACGAGCTCAGAATTGATGTTAAATGCAGTTACTGCAACAGCACTAATATATAATTTACAATTGTAATGAAGCAAAATGCTATCTTGGGTTTTCACACCAAAATGATAAAATAGCAATGCTTACCAAGAAGGCAATGATAATTTGGGGATATAAGAGCTAAGCAGACACCAGTGTTTGGAACCTCTTATGTGCAATTCCCACATGAATGAGAAACTCACATGACACAGCAATGTCTGCTTGCAGCCCAGAAAGCCAGACATACCCTGGGCTGCATTACAAGAATTGTGACCATCAGGTGAAAGGAAGTGATTCTAATTCTCTATTCCCACTTGTGGGAATTCTGCCCAGTCTTGTGAGACGCGCACACACACACACACACACACCGGAGTACTACATCCAGCTCTGTGGTCCTCTGTACAATAAAGACATTGAGCTTTTAGAGTGAGTCCAGAGGAGAGGAGCTTTAGTCCTCTGATTACATCCATGGCCCTCCTCTGGACTCACTCCATAAGCTCGATGTCGTTATTGTATTGAGGACCCCACCTGGACTACTACAGGGTTCAGCCTGGCAAAGAGAAAGCTCCATGTGGACCTTATAGTGATCTTCCAGTACCTGAAGAGGCCTGCAGGAAAGTTGGAGAGGGACTGTTCACAAAATCATGTAGTGATAGGATGAAGGGTAATGGCTTTCAACTGAAGGGAGGGGGGAACGAAGGAGACAGGAGGGAAGATATAGATTCCACACAATGAAGAAATTACTCTCTGTGGTGCTGGTGAGGCTCTGGAATGTGTTGCCCAGAGAAGCTATAAAAGCCCCATCATAGGGGCATAAAAATAGACTCAATGGGTAAATCAGTTGAAAGGGAGGTGCTGGAAATATAAAGGCATCTCTTTGTTCCATTGAAAGTCCTAATTCAAAATTCAAACCAATTTTTCAATACATGTTAGCAAAAAAAAAAATTGCAACTAGAAGAATACACCAGTTATATATTAATTGTACTACAAATAAAGACTGATAGGCTTTATAAATATATATATATAGCGTGTGTGTGTGTGTATATATATTATGGGCTTTTGATTCTTTATTTCTGGAACTCAGTTTTTCAACTTTAAACATTTTATTTGAAGTACAAAACCCAACAGAAGTGTTATATACTAAGTAAGTCAGTGTGAAAAGCTTATTTTCCCTAAAATTATTTTTGAGAGCTTAAGATTTATACACTTACATGCCTTCAAGGGACAAGATCCATGTATGCTGCATCTTTTGTAAAACATTTCTCTGCAGTCCTCACATGATAGTTTGGCTGAAGTTCTTTTTCATGTCTCAAAACTTTCCTTAAATATAAATCTTCAGGTTTCTCTTTCAGCATTTTGTATCAAACATCATTATGACTGTGATCTATGAAGTGTAATAAACTTTTAATATTCCCCAAAGGGGAAATGTGAAATATTAATCTAAATCTATTTCATGATGAAGATTTATGAATATATAACCAATTTAAACCACAATGATGTTAAACAGAAAGACATATTTCCCTAGTGTATATCTTCAAATAAGCAACACTGGACAAAAAAGATTTCTCATAGAGAAAATGGGATTTGTGAATGGCTTTTGAAGTAAATAGAGTTTCTCTAATCTGACAAAACCTAATAAAGCCTCTTTATGAAGCCTATTGCCAAGATAATCTCTTCTATGCAAAATCTGTAGGAAGCAGGTTTAGTCTTCCTTCAGCTTTGCTCTTCTGATTCTGCTATCCTTCTGTGCATGTTTTAGTGTGCAGGTTTTGTCTTATCATTTGCTCCAGACCTCCATGACCATAGAGGTCAAACTGAAACACTTGTTAAATTAATTTGTACCATGTAAAGAAGTCACTGGCAGACCGAGAATAAAGTAGCACTCATTACATAACCTGGTATCTGAGGAGCAACCTTCCACTCTACTTCATCTCTGCTTGTAGCATGTTGTTCTTACCTGTCTGTGAAGTAGAAACATAGCTATAGGAATAAGAATTTTGTGCATATTTCCCCTCTTCATAGATTTGCTTTCACCCTACTTTTACTACCACATCTCTGTCAGAAGCTACCTGACATATTTATTCTGTAAAATGCCAAAGTACAGAACAATTTGGCTTTCTATCATTACACCAAGTCCAAGATGATTCCTTTTACAGTTGGGAAATGTGCTTTCAGAACTTTTCTCATCTTCCTCAAAGGCATTCCTGGTCTCACTTTACTGCAACACAAAAAAAAAAAAAACAAAAAAAAACCCAAACCAACACACCAAAAGAAGTCAGCACCCTCTATCATTCTATAACAAAAAAGCCCCACACCAACCCACAAAAAACCCCACTACCACCACCACCCAAACAAGCAAGAAACAGGTAAAACCTTTTCTGTATACTGCTAAAATTTTAGCAGTAGATAGATAGTTTTATTTAGTATACAGGAATCATTTGCTTCACTTTATTTTATAAATCATGACTATTGTACCTTGAAATGGTTTCACCAACTTGAAAAAATTTGCTGGTCCAGCACGTATTTCTTATTGCTAGTTAATGTAGTCACTGACAAGTTTTGCCTCCTCCTTTGCTACTACCTACCACTGTATTTTGCAGATAACACTTATAGTGATTAAATTATACATAGTTTCAGAGTAAATTACAATCAGAAACAGTTAAATGTAAGAATAAAAAGGGTGGTTGACAAGTTCTATCGATTAAAAATGCAAGTCAGTAAACATCAATTTTATATTACTAAATTGTTTCACATAACTATACATATGCATAAATTGTATGCAAACTAAGTGTGGAGTAATATACATAAAGTAATTTCCATATAGAGGCATAGTCCCTGGCGTAGAGTAGGAATTAATAAGAGGTGCTGCAGAGTTCCTCTTCTACTGTTAGTTCTTCCCTGAAGGATGTCACACATTTCATTCCGTATGATGGGAAATATCATGACACTGCATGATTCCCAAAAATCCTAGGTCTGCCTACATCTGATCCTGGCCTATTTATCACCAAATTATTCATGAGGCTATGAAGAAATACTCTTCTAGACTTGATAACTAAGATTTTCTTTTTGTCTGAGATTTAAAAAGTAACAGAAACATATCTAATTCATGTACTACAGTTATGACTAGTTTCAATGGAGAGAAAGAAAGATTGAAGCCACTCATTCACGGCAGAGGATCGTCTTGCATATCTGGAGTCTACAGTGACGCTTCACGCCTCAGATAACCATGTTAATAAAAACACTTTTAAAAGTAGATTATATGGGAGGTTTATGAGTTTTCATATTGTGTAGTAGAGCAAGATTGATTTTATTAGGCTTAATAACTACCCTATGTAGGACTCTCTTAACCATTAAGCCCTTTTTCTTCAGTAAGAAAAGGTTCTCAGTCATTTTTAAAAGGTTGCACCACATCATTTTTATCAATCCTGGCATTATCTTAACAGTCAAGCATAAACAGTCCTGCATAAATTACATTTTAAATGGTCTGAGGTTTTCTTCAGACCAGTTCTATACACTCTTTCAAGCTATTTAAAGGCAACTGATTATAATAAACTACAAATTCTTCACAAAAGGATGAGGATTTTCTTTCCAGGCAATTTTTAAAGAACTTCTGTAGAACTGTTATTGGTTTGTTTTGTTGGGTTTTTTTTCCAAAAGAACAAGACTTTATTATTACATCAGTTATCAGTTCCACCTGGAAACGAAAATTACATTTACTCAGGAGAGATAGAGGTAATTGCTGGACTATTACGATTCATGTAACAGTTATTTTAGTATAAAATAACCTGTTATCGTCCTTAACTCAGTTTTGTTTTTTAATACTGGTGATTCAATAGGAACAACAGACTAGACTTTAAGTATACCATTTTCACCTGGATATTTTTAAGTGATTCGTACTCGCATCTCATACATCTGAAGGCTTGTAAAAACCAAGATCCTTGCTGTATTCAGGTTGGAAGAGTCATACTTTCTAATAATAATATTTAGGTACTTTCTCAGAAAACCTGTATCCTGCTGGGTCTCCAGCTGCCACAAAGCAAGCTGCAGGTCTTCTCTAATTTCTGTGTTTTATATTTCAAACATCTGCAGGTGCCTCAGAAACTTTCAGGGCATCAATAATGATACTAGACAGGTATGCTTAGGCAGGTGAAAACCTCATGAAGCTATCTGGATATGAACTCTATTATTCTGTCTGAAAATCTCATTCCCATTCTCATGCTGTTTTAAATCAGATATTAGAGCATGAGGAGTTCAGCCATACTTTTTCAGAGCAGATGCTGACAACACCTATGTTCTTCTGATGACAGATTGCAGTGAAGGCTTATAGAAAACTACAGGAAAAAATATATATGATGGAAAGAGTACTGAAATCCTGAAGCCCATCTCAGTCTTCTTTACAAGATATTATTAAGGGGCATATTAGTCAAATGCCTCTGACAATGACTGTAGGGATGCAGAATTAATGCCCAGGCTTAGATTAGATCATTTCTTGAAGTACATATCTGTCTTTCAGCTGTAGGTTGCTCAAAAGGTAGTTGAGTGGACAGCAAAAATTAAGATAATGGATTTGTCTTTGTTAATTTTTTTTTTTTTGCTTAAGGCCATAATGGAAAAGGATTCATCAGAATATCTGACAGTCTTGAATAACATAAGAAATAGTCCAATGCTCTAAATATTTGTAAAAATGTTAATAAAAATTTTATAAAATATGAATATATGTATAAAATTTATTTTACCATTATTATAATATCTACTCCAAATCCTTACAATGTTTAAGAATCAATTGAGAGTGGTTTAAAAAAAAACAAAACAAAACCTCAGCATCAACAGAGCTTATGGAAATAGTTATTTCTACCAGTCGCTCCTGGAAAATGACTAAATATTCGCTAAATATTGCTTATAGGTGAATTATTTGGTTTGATTTTGTTATGGGTTTTTTTTTCAAGCAGATATTTAAGGAATATTTAAGGCATTCCATTATGCAAGG